>JAKSZP010001443.1:0-183163 GCA_022478985.1 Massospora cicadina | reverse complement strand
AATGAGCAATAAGACCAATGATATGAAGATTTTCATCATTGAAATAATGTACAAACCTAATAAAATATGGTGCGATTGCCCCAGCAATACTTCTTTATTTAATTTAATATTTAAGTGGATCCTTGCTGTTCCACTCTCTTTTTCCTATTCACAATCTTCCTCATTTCAATTTTCATATCTCACTTATATATCAATGACTTTGGTTGATACTGACCCTTTTGCTTAAACTATTTGGTTACACTGTATTCTCATTGGTTCTAGTAGAGTCTGCTATTCATTAAGCATGATGCCTTAGTTTGAGGTGATCTACTAAATTATTTGTCATATGTCAACATTGCCTTATTGCAACGCTTTGTAACTAAGTGGTAAAACGTTTAGTTTGCAAAGCTGATGACCCAGGTTCCAATCCTCTAGGGTATGCATGTATTTTTACCACTCTAGTGCATGTTTTGGGTTCAAAACCTGTACTAGATAGAAAATTCTCAGTGTGGTATATTCATACCAAGGTCAACTCACCTCAAATATTTTTTAACATTGCCTTATTGCCTGATTTGGAGGCAATCACTGAATATTTGTTTGAAGCTCAGTATTGCCTTATTGCCTTATGTCAAAGCAATATTCATCCATTTTATTAAACTACTTGGTTTGTCCAATATCACCCATTCTGCCATCACTATTTAGGGCTTATCATCCATTTATATAAGAATCACAACACTGCCCAATCAGGTATGGTCTGAGTCAGTATTGGAAAATATTTTAAAAATCATAATCTGCTGAAATTGAAAGTGAAATGTTCTTGACAGCAGTATATTTAGTTTAGTTCCACATTTTGTGAGCATTTAGGCAGAGGTCACCAATAAGTACCGCTGTCACTCCATTTTTGTCAGGGAAACTGGAGTGCAGGAGGTCGCTGAAGGAAAAGCACCATTAAAAATGTGCAACAACAAGGCAAAGTGACCCAAAAAAGAGAAAGCAATGTCTTAGGCGATCTCAGTTATGTTTCCATATAAATTTGGTATACAAAACGCACACCAACAGATGACAACCATCAGGGACATGAGCCCTGAGAGCTGAGGAAGGTGGCATAAGACTGCTGTGAAAAATGGCAAATTAAGATGCAGCAAAGTTGGAAGATTAGTCCACGGTGTGGGAGGTGGGTTTATGCCCAACTTGGGAGTTATACCAAAGTGGGCAAAGGACTCTGGCCATCACGAAAATTCAACAGAGGTATTCTTGTGAAATATCAGAAATTTATGGTAAAGCTTGCTCAAAAACCTTTAAATTTTATTAATTTCAATTGAGTATCTGAGAAAAGCAAAGCCTTTATCAGTTAGGGTCTAAAAATTTAAGGGAAGGTTTGTGATGATTATTTAATGATTATGAATTACCAAGCAATTGCTCAAATCTAATATGGCTGTAAAATTTCCGCCTTGCAATGAAATAAAATTTTGCAAATTTGGCTGAATTATGTAACTCTGTATCGTGTGCTTTTCCAGATTTTGGGGCCAATTTTCATCGGATTTTCTGCCTCAGATGAACCATTCTCCTCAGCCCTAGATGGCAAATCCAGAACCCATTTTCTGCCAATGACCCTAGAGTGGTCATCTGTGCATTTCAGAGGTTCTGGCCTTGGCTCCAAGGGCTTGATTGACTTTGCTTTGGAGTGGCGTTCAACACCAGAAAATATGTCACTAGCAGTGATAGGAACATCAGTAATTCAGCAGGATCAAATCCTGATGAAACAAATAATAGATCCTAAGGAATTACACCCATCATTAGTTACCATATAGAATGATAACTCCCACATCCGCTATGGTGAATCACCCCCAATAAACAAAGTAGATAATATAATTGATTAAGTTGGATTATGTGGGCATACTGAAATTTCAACAACTATTATCTTAACAAACCTCTTCATCATTACTTCTACATCCAACCATAGCTGATATTCTGGCCTTGACAGAAATATGGCTGGTTGAATCAGATCTTCCTTTGTTAAGTTTGATTTGGCAAATTGCCACCGATGTTCCCTATATATGGTACTCCCAGACCCTCTGTTATATCAGACCTTTCTGTCAGAGTTGTGACTAAGTGTTATAAGACTGGTCTTTTAATCAGGGTGTTAAAACCCGGTGGCTGTCCCAGAAAGCCATGGCATAGACATTCAGATGAAGCTTAGGTATGAAAAGCTTGTTGGTTAAAATGGGGCAAGTAATGGTTCACAAGATTACCTGGTGATTTTACCACAAGCCAAAGGGCTGTATTAGGCGTAACTCCACAACCTGTAGATGTAGTAAACAAGCGTGGGAGGGGCAGAGTGGATAATATCCCCTGGGATCTGAAGTTGAGTGTTGTATTTGACTCAAATGCAGTCATAGTAACAAAAGTGAGGTTATTTCTTAAACCAAATTTAAATCCTAATTTACATTGTCATCATCCCAGTGTATTGATGGATCAGATGAGCATATCATTCACAACATGCATGTAGACCATGTGGTCAACAAGATGGCATTCATAATTCATGTATTTTTGGACAGGAACCACAGTATAAAGGGTGGTGGTATCTGTGGAGGAAAATTGAAATTTGGTTATTTTAAAGAGTATTTATCATAGAAATTAAGCTAAAAATGAATTGATGACTAACCCTATTGAGGGCCACTAACTTATATACTAGAAGGGTGGGATATGGGAATGGTGTGGTGACAGACCAGTGCAGGATAGATGGAAGCCCATTGATTGGAATATACAAGCCTCTAAAATAACCTTAGGGGCTTAGTTGGATTTGAAAACCAATGCCATGCAATCTACCAGAATGGTGGTGACATCGCTAAGCAAATTTAAAATGCTGATGCAATCTGAGGGATCCTCAGATTTGTCAGAATTTGATTGTTATGGTTTTCAATCCTTGGTGGTACCCTGGAGGCATTTTTAGCCTTGGAAGTACTTTAGGAGCATTAGATCACTAATTTGTTTTCAAATTGGTTTGTGTAGTTCTAACTAGTATTTTGGTTCAGAATGTTTGGATTAGCTGATATTATTATATTCTTAATAGTTTTATCCTTCTTTGGCACATTGGTGGAATGGAAAGGTTTGATGGTTGCTGAAGGGGAAGGCGCCATAAGGTATTCCCTAGCTTAATATCTTTTTATTAATTTCTTTGATGATATTTAAGAGAGTGGAGATTAAGAGTACTGGTAAGTGAGCTATATCACTGAGGGGGAATGCCATGACTCAGCGCTCATCCACTACATGAGTTAGGTCATTCTTCTGCACCAAGGTGAGTTTGGAGCTTATACACTGTCTTAGTCCTAAAGGGGTGGTGTAACAATTGGTGATTGTACATGGATTTCCTAAGGTTGGTACTTACAAAAATCCACTGACAACAGTTGCAATACTAATTTTTCCAACTCAAAGAAACTGTCAAGTCAATTAATCTTGTTATATTTTAGTAAACATTTATATTTCTGGCAGGTTTCTATTAAATGTAGGTTCCCTCATTTATTGGTGGATGATTGCCAGGACACAGTAATTTGTTAGGCCTTATTGATGCCTACTTTATTACTAATTTGTATAGCTCTTTCTGGGCTACTACTTAGCAAGTGAGGAAGTGTTCTCTTTTCCCTCATTTAGAACTCTACCTATTTTAGTTGGCCATATAAAATAAAGCCCATTTTGGAAATAACATTTTTATAAATTTATTTTATTTAGATTTATCATTTCTGAGTCCCTGGTATGGCTGTCCAACTAGGGGAAACAACAGTTCCAGCTAGCCATGAGTGTTCAGCGTTTTTGCCTTACAACTAGGAGATTTGTGAAAGGATAGTGGAAGGGTGACATTCCAAGAAGCTAAAACCAGGAGTAGGCCATGTGTTGGTGTGTGCACTCTGGGAAGCCCACCAGGTGACAGAGGCTGGTGGCATATTGGACGTCTGCTGCACTTCAGCCAAGGTGAGGCATATATCTAGTGTATGCTATGTATGCTATTTTCTCAGAATATCCAATTTTAGTAATAATAAACTTACAATTTTATTATAGTTTGGCCATCCATTTTGGTTTCTGACACAACCTAATCTGCCAGATGATCGAGGCAACCCTCTTCCACTGTAGGTTTGCATATGTCAAGTTAACAAGTAAGGTCTTGTAAGCCTTGTTTGTTACAGGTGGAGGTTCCCCCTCAGGACTTATGCTTCTACTCAGTAACAGAAAATTCATAGCTTGCTGTCATGGAAACAGCAGAAGAAGTTTAGACTGGCCTGCTAGTTGGGATGTGTAAGCACCTAAAAAGCAAGCCAGCATGCCAGAGGCATTGCCAACTGGATGATGTGATATGGAGCTGGGCATTGGGAGATGACGAATCATTGATGTAAGACAACAGTGAGTATGATTCTGAGAATAAACCAAATCGAGCCGTCCAAGACCCTGGAGGTCTTACTGCAGGGGGCAGAGCCACAGAAATAGTTTTAATAAGTTCACCAGTATACAGGGCTGGTTTGACTGGGGAGACAAGAGGGAGGATCCTTGCTTGCAGATGATGAACATAAGGCCACAAGATACCAGTATAATGTTGTCAAAAAATCTATAACAGCCAGGTTATATTGGCAGAAGTATCTAGCTCGCTGAATCCAATCTACAACGGTGGGAGCCATAGTGACCATGAGTACTGGTAGAGCCATCCAGTGCATGGACTGATGGGCCACCAGGGAAAAGCCATTGGGGATGCGGCCAGAAGGAAATCAGATAAAACAATTGATTGGTTTTGAGGCAAAACTTTTTTGCAAAGGAAAAGGAAGAAAATCGACCAACAATTTTCTCAGTGCAATGCAACTGATTAATTAGTGGTCAATTGATGCGGGGACAAGCTGGGATTGGGACCCTCAATTTTGATCTAACTGACAACTTATTTGAGAATGGGGCGGATAAGTTCACTGGGAACTGTCATCAAAGAATTTGGTGGCAGTCCAAGTTGCTGTCAGTTTGACCTTGAACTTCCAAACTGAGGCTTGGCTACATTTCTGATGGTTGGCACAACAGTGTTTGGCCTGACAAGCAGTGAGAATCCCCCAAGGCCACCCCATGTAGGGGCATGCCCATTTGGTTGGGAATGGGTTCATGACGCCCAACCCACCCATGCCCGGCTGTAGGGCCGTTTGTTTGGTCAAAAGCATTGCATCAGCCACAACGCCCAGTTTTCCAGAAGGGAGCTTTGAACCCTCGATGATGGTGCCCAATGCTGCTACCTGCCCATTGAGGATGATCCCTAACAATTTTGGGAGGGGGGTGATTTTTTCGATCATAGTGTTAGCCAAATCAAAACCATTGCAATTCTGGCTGATAGATCAGTCTTCATCCCTTTTCAACCATTTGGAATCCAAACATCAGGCTGATTACCCTTCAATTTTGTTCCAATCAATTTCATTTTGGCAATCTTGGTACAGATTTCACTAAGCCCCATAACAGTTCTGCCAAGGAGAGTGTGGGTACTGGGGAGGGGTCCAAAGTGGAAGAGCTGTTACCCAGCGCTCATCTACCACGTGGGTGAGATTGCCCCGAGTAACGAGGGGTACAGCCATCCTCTTTGGCACCTTCTTACTTGGGAATGGGAAAATGGCCCAATCAATGCCCAGGGGACGTTCCCCAGGACTTACATTACCCTTTCATTTTTCCAAAGGAAGGGCACCACCGCTGGAAAACTGCACAAGAGCCACATTCTTGTGTTCCTTGGGTAACTTGATCACCATAACCATCACAACTTTTTTTTGGGGGGGACGGGGAGCTTTGGGGTGGGATTCATGGAACGCTTCAACCAGTTTCATACAGTTTGTGCAATTGCGGGCCTTGACCCAACTGTTCTCATATGCTGAATACCCTTTCCAAGCCATGAGATATTGTATGGACCGTCAGGATTATTGGGATGCCAGGATATTCTCTACCTCAGCCTCTTCCCCATTCTTGATGATGATCAGTTCAGATTGTGGGGACCATACCCTTGAAGGGCGACAGCTGGGAAACATGAGAAATGGGGTGCTATTTTCAGTGAGCAGGGAGCTTCAGTCAGAAGGCACCATTACCCAAAACCTCTTCCACCAAATGGGGGCCCAAGTGTTTACTAGTGAACTTATGGGAAGGGGCTTGTTTCTGAAATGATGGGTATTGAGCATAACATAAGAGCCCACCGTTAGATTGTGACCCTGGAGCCACTTGCAATCCGTGAACCACTTGTAGTCATCAATGGCTTTGGTGAGGTGTTCCCACACTAAGGATTGAGTCAACCTGATATGTTCAGTGTGGTCTGATGCAGCTTGGACCTTGGACCACAAGAAAGGTCCAACCAAAAACAAAGGATTATAACCCAACATTGCTTTTTAAGGAGAAAACCCCATGGATGCATGAGTCCCATTGTTATAAGAGAATTGAGCAAGGGGAAAGTCATCGGCCCAGGTGTCCTGCATGGCTGCAGCATAGCAACGCAGGTACTGTTCAAGGACTTGGTTGACTCACTCGGTCTGTCCATCAGACTGGGGATGGTATGCAGTGGAATGACAGGGGGATATTTTTAGAATAGATAGGAGTTCACTCCAAAAATGCACTGTGAACTGTGGACCATGGTCACTGATGATCTCCTGTGGGAGACCAAACATCGAGAACACATGGCATATGAAAAGATGGGTGGTTTCCTCTGACATAATCGTGGAAGTACAAGGTATAAAGAGGAAAAATTTAGTGAAGTGATCCACCACCACCATCACCAGTGTGAACTCATTAGAACAGGGGAGTTTGACAATAAAGTCCACGGACACTGATGTCCATAGACCCTATGCCTGCTGTAAGGGGTGTAAAAGACCATTTCTACCAGAGCGGTCTGACTTAGCCTTGGCACAAGTAATGCAATCAGCAATCCAAGCTGAAACTTCTTTTGTCAAACCTGCCCAATTGTAGGTCCATTTTATTAAGTCAATGCATTTCTTGTTACCAGTATGACCAACCGTGGAGGATCGTGATGTGTGCAGAATACCTCAGTTCTGAAGGAGGGGGAACCCAGATGTGAGATAAAAAATAAATGAGCCCCACCTCCAAGGAGTATAGGGAGTGTTTATGATTATGGTGAAGTAACTGCTCAACTAACTCCACACCCTCAGGGTAGGCCATTTGACTGGCTAAGACCTGAGCAACTAGCGGGGCGTCAGGAGCCAGAGCAATGGATGTAAGGATTTTCCCTGGGTTAGGTGTAAGCCTTGTCCAAGGGAAGGATCAATATCCCCATTCAAGGGGTCAGATCTATAATACCAGAAAATATATCAAATTTAGGGCTTTATATAAATTACTCCAAATTTGGGTAAATATTAGATCCCCATTCCTAAAGTCATGTGAAGCCAAGTTTCCACTGATCCCAGTATTGGGACTTTCCTACAGGTCCCATGACTCTACTCTGAAGATCCCTCTTGATCCTACTTTCATTTTCAAGCATTATAAATAGTGCTTGATTACTCTAAATGAAACACATTTTTGCCTAACACTAATTAAATCATTATTTATAGAGTTTTTATTTATAGGCAAAACAAGTCATGAGGTTACCCATGATAGTGAACTTCAAAGCACCCCTTTTGGACAAATGTGCCACCAGTGATTTTCCCCTGGTGGCCCAACAAAATGGTGATCTTGCCAGGGAGCTTCCAAGTCACCTCAAGAACTTATATGTTCAGAAAAAGGGTAACAATTTAAAAGCTGCATGTCACTTCCAAAAACTCTTAAACCTAAGGTATAATGAGATGGAAGAAATTTACTGTCTCAAGTTTGACTGTGTCAATGGGTATCAGGGCTTACTCAACACAGTTCAGTGCTTGCTTACCAAGCTTACCTATAACCTAAAAAAACCAAGGGAAGGAAGATCTTGACCAGCTTTATGGGCTTCAACAGAAATCAACTTAATTCAATTGAAGACCATGCAAGAGAGCAGCTACTTGAATGTTGAACAGAGCTTTCTCTAAATCTCTCAACCTCCCTAAAGTTAAATATTATTAAAAAGCTAGCTATTAAGTAGTTACAGAATTGCTCCAAATGTACCATACCAAGTTGGACCAATACCAGATCAAAGAACCAAAAAGTCTCCCTCAAATAAATCTAAAGAAAATATAAAAGCATTAAAGCCAAAGGAGGAACCTCTCAGAAAACTAGAACAGTCTAGTCAAAAAGAAGTTCAAAGCTTTCCAAACCACAAACCAGAATCTAACAGAGCAGAAAGGAATTTGACCAAAGAGGAAAAAGAATCGATACTTTATTCTGAAAATCTGGATGAAGATTATTGAGCTCAAATTAATTTTCTAAAAAGTCTTGACTTATATTATGAGGATTTCAATGATGATGATGATGACCTATGCTATGCACTAGATCCTCCTTATCGTCTTCAGAAATCAAATGAAACTTTTTCTTTAAGTCATTCCAAAGGAGAATTAACTGCATCAAATTCTATTTCCAATCAAAATTACCTAATAACAACTTTTTTCCTAACATTCTTTTTATAGGTGCCCCACAAAATGGTCCAACTGATGAGGCTAACAAAACTCTAATCTCTACAAGTCCATTTGACCCACCTTGTTCAAAAGTAGAAATTGACAATGTGTACTCAAATGATAACCTTTATTTAGGAGACCAGTACCCAATTTACCGCAATGATTTAGTTTTCCACTCTGATTTGGCAAACATAAATTTGGATGAGTATCATCTGAGCAATTGGACCAGTCAAGTTGGGCCAACAAGCTGAGAACTAGCTTCTGAATTCAATGAAGGCAACAAACCTCAAGAATTTCATAGAAGCCTTGAAAACAATTGTGACAAGCCCAATTACTCTCTTCCTGCAAATCCAATGTTTGTCAACTTCAACAGCTCCCCTCCAGCAATCGGGCCAGACATTATTAAAATGAACGCCAATCCCAAAAAAAACTGCTGGCGTTTTGGCCAATCCTATCAGCTGCTGCCCAAATTGGAGACACAGATCATCTGTTTTGTGGGTGCAATTAGCTTTGCTATGAGGTGCTCAACAACATGTTTGCTCCACATCTGATGTGGGTTAGCGAGGAGAATGTGTTTGTGGCCCACACAAAGAACACATATGAGGAGAACCTGCATGAGAATGAGGAGAATCGCTTCAAGCTCAATTTCAACCTTGAAGTCAACAATCACACCATCGCCCTCCTGGAGCCCATTGCCAAGCAGATTTCCAAGATGGTGCCTGAGGAGCTGGCCGCCTTTTTTGCATTTGGTCTCAGTGGGCACTTGACAACCATCTGCAGCCATGCCACATATAAGCTTTACAATACCGGGGAGGACGAGGTGTTTGAGCTGCTCCATTTGAGCCCTGCCAAAGCCATCCTCATCGTCTTGTGGCGCCAAAACAGAAGGACCTGAAGTGGCATGAGCACAAGAAAAATGGAACAAGACCGCATTATTTAAGTGCAACAACCACAAATGCCTTATGCTGCGCTACCTCACCATTGAGATAAAAGCCATCAAGTGCAAACGTGAGCAAGGCATCACCAGAGATGCTCCCAAGTTTGGGCATCCACACCTTACCTTCACCTTGCCCAACAACCTTACCATAAGGACATTGGCCGCCTCTTGCTCTGCCTGCTCAACAACAACCCTTCCATTCATGCCTTTGTAACCAGTTCTGATATCGCCCTTACTGGAAATCTCTGTTTCAGACCTTACGCCTACACTCAGCATATCATGACAGATGCGCTCAGCAAGGCGCTGCTTGGGCTTGACTTTGGTGCCATCAGTGGCAACAGCCATAAGTTCCTCAAAGTGTACCGCAAGGTCACTGATGCCTACCTCTCAGTACCCTGCCTCAACTTGCCCAGCAACCCATTTTGCACTTCCATGTACTACGACCTCAACTACATCAAGGCGTTCCTCACCAACACCATCCAGCCCTGCTGTGAGAACTTAGATGTTGTGGCCACTGATATCCTCATCCTCGTGACCCTCTCCAAATCAAACCACACCTTGGCCAACTGTAACAAGTTCTATTTCCATGACTTTCAAATTACCATAAAAGAGTTTGATTTTATTATCTATCTGAGCCGCTCCATGTATGAGTCCTACCACTCCAAGGTCATTGAGCATCAATCCAAGGCCTACTGCTACTTCCACAACTCCCGCACTGGCATCACTGACCTGGTTTTCATCAGGCACAAGGCTCCATACACCACTGAACTTGAGTCCTCCATCTACCTTAACCCCCAGGCCATAACTTTCTCCCCTTAGCCAAGGCTTGGAGGGGGCTCTGTCAGGATTTTCGCTGGGTTAGGTGTAAGCCTTGTCCAGGGGAAGGATCGATATCCTCATTTGAGGGGTCAAATCTATAATACCAGAAAATATACCAAATTTAGGGCTTTATATAAATTACTCCAAATTTGGGTAAATATTAGATCCCCATTCCTAAAGTCATGTGAAGCCAAGTTTCCACTGATCCCAGTATTGGGACTTTCCTACAGGTCCCATGACTCTACTCTGAAGATCCCTCTTGATCCTACTTTCATTTTCAAGCATTATAAATAGTGCTTGATTACTCTAAATAAAACATTTTTTTGCCTATCACTAATTAAACCATTATTTATAGAATTTTTATTTAATAGCAAAACAAGCCATGAGGTTACTCATGATAGTGAACTTTGAAGCACCCCTTTTGGATGGATGCGCCACCAGTGCTTTTTCCCTGAGGCCTGACAATGGATGAAATGACAGGGATGACAATTGACAGGATTTGTGTGGCAGGAATCACAGTAATGAGATCCACTTCCTCCAGGTCTGAGGAACAGTGGGCGGGGCTGTGGCTGAGGAAATCAGGAAGTATGTTGAGCGCACCTTTTATGAATTCATATTTGAAGTTAAAACTGCACAACTCCCAATAGGTTTGGGATTACTGATGCGCCAATTTTTGGAGTTTACAAAAGTATAAGAGAGCCTGGTGATCTGTGCGGACCATTAACTCATGTTGAGCACCCTGTAACAGATACCTCCAATGAGTTAATGCCCATGAAACAGATGTCAACTCCTTGTTGTAAATGGCCCAAGACTGCTCCATAGAGGTGAACTTCTGGGAAAATAGGCGACTGGGTGTTCCAAGCCATCATGCTTCTGGAGCAACACTGCCCCACTGCTACCAATGAGGCATCACATGCAACGATATATGGCTTGGTGGGATTGGCGTGTTTCAAACTTGGGAGGGGACACAAACACCTCCTTAATTGATTTGAATGCCTGCTGGTATTTGGGCAACCAGCAAAACGGTATGTTTTTCCCTGTAAGGGGTGGAGCGGGGCAGCAAGCTGGGAAAGTGCCGGGGAAATTTTTTTAAGAAATTTATGGTTCTCAAGAAACTCTGTAGTTGTTTCTGGGTAGTTGGGGTTGGCCATTCTCGGATAGCATCCAAATTATTAGGAGGGATTGCATTAACATCTTTGAGGATGAGGTCTCCAAGGAAGGTAACCTCCTCCTTATAAAACTCACACTTGGAAGGCTTGACAAACAAGCCCGCCTTATGCAAGGCGGACACAACTGCTTCTAAGACAGTAGCGTGTTGTTCAGGAGTTGGGGAGTGAAACAGAATGTCGTTGATATATGCAACTGTGCAGGTAAACTGAAGGTCACAGGTACATTGTTGATTATATGTTGAAACATAGCGGGAGCATTCTTCAGCCCAAAGGGCATCACGCGGAATGGGAAAATGCCACGCTTCATCCAGATCACTTTTAACCATTCTTGCCCTTTAATTATCCAAATATGGTTAAAAGCGTTCACTAGATCCATCTTAGAGAAAATACAGGATTTAGTAATTGACTGGCTGATTGTCTGCTCCAGAGGCAAGGGGTAGGGGTCAGAAACTGTTACTTTGTTTAAGTGGCCATAATCCATGCAGGGATGGAGGGAACCATCTGCTTTTTTGGTGAAGACAATGGGGAATGCGACTGGTGAGGTCTCCTTGAACAGCCACCCTTTTTCAGCATATTG
Organism: Massospora cicadina; assembly: GCA_022478985.1. NCBI lineage: Eukaryota > Fungi > Entomophthoromycota > Entomophthoromycetes > Entomophthorales > Entomophthoraceae > Massospora > Massospora cicadina. Next base: position 171,154 of record JAKSZP010001443.1, on the reverse strand, counting down.
TCCAACCAAGTGTTGAGTGCAATCTCTTCCTCCGCTTTATGGGGATACAGTGGACAGTTGATATTCACTAACTCCACAGTCGTTTGGAATCCACAGTCAAACCTAGTGTGAGGAGGCAGACAATCTGACTTTTCCAAGTCAAGGATACTTTAATGGTGCATTAAGCTTTCAGGAAAATTGGCCGGTATGCCTGCAGGAGTGACAAGGGAAGAAATAGATCTGTGGCCTTAAGTTTTCTTAAGAGTGTCAATCAGAGGGATTTCACCCTCCAATTGATCATTGGTAAATGATAGCATACTAGACTCCAAGTGAATCTTGACATGTTGTCAGCGCCACCATCCCACACCTAAGATCACCGGAAACACCAAGTTTGGCATAGCAGAAAACAATAACAGAAGCTAAACTGGTGGATTGAAAAAGGTACTGGCTGACAGATGACATACGAGTTCCTGGAGGCAGATGAAGCCACCATTACTGAGGGACCCACATCCATTTCCAGTTCTAATTATTAGCCCACTTGAAACTCATGAAGTTCCCCACAGCTCTGATATCCACAGGGCCTCGAAGGAGACATGGTGAGATCCAACACTAATCTTCATAGGCAATAAGAAATAAGCAAAGTTTTGTTTATTGGAAGATTAGACCGATTCTGTTGCAACTGAAGAAATAACTGGCAAATTGGGGGAAAGGTTGGGGGCTTTTGCTGGAGCAAAAATTGGAAGTATGGGGGTGGGAGAGCTGACTTCCTTCATTTGGGCTTTACATATTCATTTATAGGTGACTCAGAGTCATCCAACTTGGACATGGGAGTTGTGACAGAATTGGCAACTAGGTCTGCCGCTGGTTCAAAGGTAGACACTTTGTCCGCATCTTTGTTGGGTAATCCTATCATAAAATTTCCCTTCTGATAACGGGAAGCATGGCGGGGAAGGCATTAATAGTAGTTGCGGTGGCACATATTTGATCTACTGTTCCTTGGATGGTGGACCAGACCTCATGATGAGCAGAAACTGAATACAAGCCTGATCTAAAGACTGCCTGAAGCATATCAATAGAGAGGCCTAGCGTGGAGCCAGTTCACAGAAAGTAGAATTCAAAAAAGCCAAGCTAGGGGCTTTGGCCATGGCATAGAGCAATCTTAATAGGTGGTCTGAGTGTGACACAGGGGGTTTTAAAGCAGTTGACATGACAGCCATCAGTGGAGTAGGGTCTCCTGCTTGTGAGAAAGAGCGCAGAAGGCCTCTAACCCAGCGGCGGGCATCCCTTTCCATAGCATCCAATAATGCAAGCCCTTGTTGGGCATGAGATAACGTGGAGGCATTATTAAGTGCAATTGCCAAATGCATTTGCACCTCAGCGAGGGTGTCAAAAACTTGATTGGCTATCTCCCAGAAAGGAACACTTGAGCTATCTTCTAAGCTGTTGGGAGGGGGAGAAGCAGCAATCCATGCAGCTTGGGCAGTCTGGAGAAGATTCTCCAAGGTAGAGCGGACATTATTCCCAAAAATCAGTAAGTGACCAAACCAACAACAAACAGCAGGCTACTGATTGCACATTCATTTGGTAAAGGGTAACCACTGCAGCACCCACCTCAAAGAGCAGGGCAGAAGTGGCTAGAAACAATGGTTGGTTGATTATGTCATGAAAATGGCAGAAGAAGTTTAGACTGGCCAGCCAGTCAGGATATGTAAGCACCCAAAAAGTAAGCCAGAATGCCAGAGGCATTGTTGACTGGATGACGTGGTATGAAGCTGGGCATTAGAGATGACAAATCTTGATGTAAGACAACAGTGATTATGATCCTGAGAACAAACCAAATTGAGCCCATCCCAGACCCTGGAGGTCTTACTGCAGGGGGCGGAGCTGCAGAAATAGTTTCAATAAGTTCACCGGTATATGGGGCTGGTTTGACTGGGGAGACAAGGGGGTGGATCCTTGCTTGCAGATGATGGACATAAGGCCACAAGATCCCAGTATACTGTTGTCAAAAATTCATAACAGCCAGGTTATATTGCCAAAAGTATCTAGCTTGCTGAATCCAATCTATGATGGTGGGAGCCATAGTGACTATGAATACTGGTAGAGCCCATCCAGTGTACAGACCAACGGGCCACCAGGGAAAAGCTATTGGGAATGCAGCCAGAAGGAAATCAGATAAAAAATTGATTGGTTTTTGAGGCAAAACTTTATTGCAAAGGAAAAGAAAAAAATTGACCAACAATTTTCTCAGTGCAATGCAACTGATTAATTAGTGGTCAATTGATGCGGGGACAAGCTGGGATTGGGACCCTCAATTTTGATCTAACTGACAACTTATTTGGGAATGGGGCGGATAAGTTCACTGGGAACTGTCATCAAAGAATTTGGTGGCAGTCCAAGTTGGTCAGTTTGACCTTGAACGTCCAAACTAAAGCTTGGCTACATTTCCAATGGTTGGCATGAAGCGTTTGTCCCAATGAGCAGCAGGAATCCCCCAAGGCCACCCCACATAGGGGTGGGCCCATTTGGTTGGGAACAGGTTCGGGACACCCAAACCACCCATGCCTAGTCGCTGGGCCATTCATTTGGTCAAAAGTGTTACATTGGCTGCAATACCCAATCTTCCAGAAGGGAGCTTCAAACCCTCGATGATGGTGCCCGATGCTGCTACCTATCAGGAGAGTATCTGTAACTCTCTGTTTCCCAGCATGGTGGTGCAGATTGCACAAGGCCAACGCCAGGAAACCAGCCAACATAAGGGCAGCTGCTAATGCCCTGCAGATGGTGCTGGAGCTGGATCAGCTACCTGCAAAAGTGGTTATCCACAGTGATAAACCTTCAATGGAAATAATGGGGTGCTGGGAGGGAGCAGTAGGGAGTGGCACAGGTTGGAAGGAACCTGGGCGGCCCAACGGAGCACCAAAATAAGGTCTTACTATTGTTACAATCAACTGGTTGATATATTGTGAGACCTCCTCAAAGAGGTTCACGCACAGGTTAACTGGAAAATAACATAAAAGTGTGCAAAAGTCAGGTTTTTATTTAAATGGAAAGATGACCAATAAGACCATCTAGTACTAAAAAAAAAAAAGATGACCAATAAGGAATGTTGGTCAGAGGAAAATGTATTTAAGCTTGGATGGGGAAATTGGGGTTGTGCCACAGTGGGCCCAAGCAGCGACTCACCAATAGGGTAATACTTCCATCCAAGTTAGTAAAATAGGCCAAACTGACTTCACTCGAGTTACTGACTGAAGTTGGATTTGACCCAAGCGTATTATTTCATAGCAGGAACGGGTTTTGAACCCTTGTTCCAAAACTAAGCAAACTGGACCATCCACCTTAATTTGGTAAATAGTTCGTTTTAACGTGAATGCCTTGCTGCAAGGCTGGGCCCTAGGTTCCTCCTCCAGGTCAACCTGAGCATACCTGGCCTGCACCCAGCGCTGGTCCATGGTATGCTTCAAGTCCAGAAGGGCCTGAAGTTTCACCTTTTGGGCTTCTTGGCGCCCAGCCTTGTCGTTAGCATCTACACCCACAATAACATCATTGGTACATGACATTACCCTCTCCTCCCTGAGGGGCTCCACCCCCTCCAGGGGCTTGTGCCAGAAAAGTTCTTGTGGGCTGGGGTCAACTTCATAGCGGCAATGATTGGAGGTGACTGTGAGCCGGCGGCCTGGGGGAAACGCTGGTGGAAAGACTCTATCAATTCTTGGGCATGGGCACAATCCCGCGCAGGAACCCAACTGTTCTCCGCCGCATCAATCCCCTTCCATGACACCATGTACTCCAGTCTTCTCTTCACATGACGTGAGACAACAATCTCCTCCACTTCCCACTCTGGCGCCCCATCCACGAGATATGCCTTGGGAATCTCTGGAGGGGAGCCCTCAAACAATGTAAGCTTGCTCTCATGGAAGACAGAAAAGATACAAAATGAGGGGGAAGATCCAACTGGTATGAGGCGTGGCCCACCTTCTTAACAACGCGGTAAGGCCTAATCCTCTTAGGTCCCAGCTTCTTGCATGGCTGCTTGATTGGGATGTTTTTTGCATCCAGCATCACCAGATCTCCTTCTTTGTATGCCAGTCCAACCCGTCTCTTACTAACTGCGTTCTCCTTATAAGCCTGCATGGCTGCGTCTAAATTCGTGATCACCCCTTTGTGGACCTTCTTGATCATTTTTGCAAAGTCCACCACCGCTTCCACCTTGGACTCACAAGCAGGCTCCATGTTGAAGGCGGGATTGAAGCTATAGTTAGCAAAGAAGGGGGAACAACTGATTGATGCATGTTGCGCGTTGTTATAACTAAATTGGGCCATAGGGAGATGAGAAACCCAATCTGAATGATCTGCAGCAGTGTAACACTGCAAGAACTGTTCAAGGCACTGATTCACTTGTTCCATCTGCCCATCTGATTGAGGGTGATAGGCAGTTGAACGGCAAGGGCGGATTTGCAGAGTCTTACACAACTCCTCCCAAAAGACAGAGGTAAACTGGGGGCCCCAATCACTAACTATTTACTGAGGGGACCCCATGAAGGGCGAACACATGGGTAATGAACAGTCTAGCCATCTCCGCCGCGGTGACCATGGTCTGGCAAGGGATAAAGTGGGAGAACTTTGTAAAATGGTCCACCACCACCCTGATAGCATCATAGCTATCAGAATTAGGTAACTCCACAACAAAATCAACTGATAGGGAAGTCCAAGGGCCCTCAGCCTTTTGGACTGGTACCAATCACCCCGCGAGAGGCTGCTGATTTAGTTTCATTTGGTTGCAGACTAGGCACTCTTTACAGTACCAGCCTACCTGAGCGGCTAATCCCTTCCAATTGTAAGTGTGGCGGATAAGCTCAAGGGTCTTCGCCTTTCCTGGATGACCAACAGTAATTCCATCATGATGGTTCCAGATGATTTCCAGGCGAGGTGGTCCAGCAGGAACCCATAAGCGCCCCTGAAACCACACCATCTCATCCTTCACGTGATAACTCTGGCAATATTCTCCTGATTCAAGGCGCTTTTGCAAGGACCATAGTATATTCAGCTGACAATGGCTGAGAAAGGACCACCTTTCTGAACATACCATATTCCTCCGCATTTTCTAGAGAAGCAAGCGCTGGCTTCTTGGCCAAGAGAATGGGAAGTGGGGATGCAATCTGACCCGGTGGAATCATCAACTGGGTATTGTGCATCTCCACCTCCTTGGGATCAGGAGCTAGGGCAGGGTTGCGGCTCAAGGCGTCCGCCAACCCATTCTCCTTGCCCTTGGTGAACTCATAAGAAAACACAAATTGGGCAAGGGTCTCATGCCACCAGGTTTACCCTGGGGTTAGGACATGAGGTGCGCGGTAGTACAGCAAAGCACAGTGGTCTGTACGGACGCAGAAGGAATTAGGATGAGCCATGCAAGTGATGACGCCAATAAGTAAGCGCCTCAACCACTGCCAATAACTCCTTGTTGTAAACGACGTAATTTAACTCTGGAAAAGACATCTTCCTTGAAAAATATTCCACTGGATGCTCTATTCCATCTTCACCTACTTGTAAAAGGGCTGCCGCTATGGCGAAGTTGGAGGCATCTGAAGCAACAATAAATTCTTTCTTTGGGTTGACATGGCAAAGAACAGAAGTGGACAGCAACGTACACTTTACTGCTTGGAAGGCGTCCTCCAAAACGGAAGACCACTGTAGTACTTTTGCCCCACTCGCCTTATACAAAGGCGTGGCAACTTCAGAAAGGTTTGGGGTGAACTTCTTAAGGAATGTACACATCCCCAAAAAACTTCTCAACTCCTTTACTGACGTTGGAGTGGGGCACTCACAAATCGCCTTCTCCTTGTCTGGAGTTATCATGTGTCCTTGGTCGAAACAACGTTGCCCAGAAATGTGACCTGGGACTTAAAGAACTCACACTTTAATATTTTCAACGTAAGTCTGGCTGCCTTTAACCGCTCCACCACCTGCTGAAGGTGACCTGCATGGGATTCCTGATCAGGGTAAAACACCAGGATATCATCCATGTAAGTGACCGCGCATACCCTAACAGGTCCCCCAACGCTGCATCAATGTGGCATTGGAAGATAGCAGGAGCATTCTTAAGCCCAAAGGGCATGACCCAAAACTGGAAGATCCCTTTTTGGGTACAGAATGTGGTCAACCACTCTTGTCCCTTTTTAATCTGAATCTGATTGAACGCGTTGAGGCAATCCAACTTGGAGAAGACCTTCACCTTCTCCACATAGCATGCAATCTGTGAATCCAAAGGGATGGGATGGAGGTCTGGTACAGTAACGTTGTTAAGGTTAAATAGTCTATGTACAGGCATAAGGTACCATCAGACTTATCCACAAAGAGTAAGGGGGAGCATACAGGGGAGGTACACTGAAAAATTGCACCCTTGGCTAACTGTTCTTTTACCCACACATCCAATGCCTCTTCCTCCCGGACAGTTAAAGGGTAAATAGGAGAAGAGATATGCACTAGATCCACCATGATCTTGAAGTCACAATCAAACTCAGAGTGCTCATGGAGTGCATTGGCAGATGCTGCATAAAAAGAGGATTCCAAACCCTCCAAACAAGAAGGTATAGGGATTTCCACTGAGGGCTTCTGCATTGAGGCAAGGATACAAGGGATACGGTGGGGCCAGTGGGGCAAGTCGCCTGGGACGTTTTCTTTGGACAAAGGCACAACAAATGTGCAACCATTCTTCATGGTGAGAGACAAGGTATTCTCCTTCAGGTTAGTTCTTACATCAAACTTCCACCACCATTCCACACCCAGAATGATAGGGAACAGGTGGTTTTTGATTGCACTGAAGTGATCAGACAAGTGGTACTTGCCAACCTGATAATCCAAAGTTCCAATGATCTTCAGAGTGGGAATACCTTGGGACGCCCCTCCTCTAACCACATTACCTGGCAAGTAACTCAGCCCAAGGTAGTCAGCTAAGTACTGGTCCATATAGTTTCCAGAAGTGCCAGTATTTACCAAAATAGTAGTGGTAAGTTTCCCTAAAGGCGAGGAGAGGGTGGCAGTCAATAGAAAATACCTGGAATGGTCTTTATTTATGGAAGATAATGACAACACTTCACCAAAGCTCTCATTATCTAGCTCAAGCCTGCATACAGAATGGGTTTGGGAATCAAAAAGGGGGTGGGATATTTGGCCACTCTTAATACTGAGGCCACATACCCCGCCATGCCTTCTGCAGGTGCATATACTTGATTATATCTGGAATGAAGTTCCTTCTCCACCTCCTGAGTGCCCCAGATCATGGTAGAGGTCAACTATGGGTTCTCAGGGGTAATTTGATACACAGAAATAAAGTCCTCATCCAAGCCATATGACCAAACAAAAGGTTCAGAGATAGAGGCCAGGGTTTCATTATAAAATGCAGTTTTAGATGTGAATAACCCTATCCCTGAAACTGTGACAGAATGCCCAACATTATCCAAGGCCAACACCACCAGGCCCATCTGTGCTGATTTCGCTGGCATTGTCTGAATGCGCTGGTGATAGAAAATTCGTTTCTCAGAATGAAATTTAGTAATTTTGGCGTAAAGTTGGGGAATCACAACTTTCAGATATTGAAGTGTCCAACTCCACCAGGTATGAATATGAAGGGCGGATACTTTCCAGTAGGAGGCAACCAAATAATGCTGAGTTGCTTCAACCTTCTGAAAAATGAGGAAACAGCAGTGTGGCTAATGACAGCTGGAGCCCACAGCTGACAGCCACTGTTTCCACTTTGGAAAAGTTCCACGCAGAAAAAGTTCATGCACATAAGAAAAGGGGGTTGGTCATCTAATGTCAGTAGAGTATCTGTAACTCTCCGTTTCCTAGCGTGGTGGTGCAGATTACACAAGGCTAACACCAGGAAACCAGCTGATACAAGGGCAGCTGCTAGTGCCCCACAGATGGTGCTGGAGCTGGAGCAGCTACCTGCAAAAGTGGTTATCTACAGTGGTAAACCTTTAACGGAAATAATGGGGTGCTGGGATGGAGCAGTAGGGGGTGGCACAGGTTGGAGGGAACCTGGGCAGCCCAATGGAGCACCAGAAGAAGGTCTTACTATTGTTACAATCAACTGGTTGATATATTGTGAGACCTCCTTGAAGAGGTCTGCACACAGGTAACTGGAAATAACATAAAAATGTGCAAAAGTCAGTTTTTTATTTAAATGGAAAGATGACCAATAAGGAATGTTGGTCAGAGGAAAATGTATTCAAGCTTGGATAGGGAAATTGGGGTTGTGCCACAGTGGGCCCAAGCAGCGACTCACCAATAGGGCGATACTTCCATCCAAGTTAGTAAAATAGGCCAAAACTGACTTCACTCAAGTTATTGACTGAAGTTGGATTTGACCTGAGCATATTATTTTATAGCAGGAATAGGTTTTGAACCCTTGTTCTGAAACTAAGCAAACTGAACCATCTGCCTTAATTTGGTAAATAGTTCATTTTAATGGGAATGCCTTGCTGCAAGGCTGGGCCCTAGGTTCCTCCTCCAGGCCAACCTGAGCATACCTTGCCTGCACCCAGCACTGGTCCATGGTATGCTTCAGGTCCAGAAGGGCCTGAAGTTTTACCTTTTTGGGGCTTCTTGGCACCCAGCCTTGTCTTTAGCATCTACACCCATAATAACATCATTGGTACATGACACTACCTGCCTGTCAGGATAATCCCCAATGATTTTGGGATGGGGGTGATTTTTTTGATTGTGGTGTTAGCCAAATCAAAACTATCATAATTCCAGCGGATAGATCAGTCTTAATCCCTTTTTGACCATTTGGAATCCAAACATCAGGATGATTACCCCTCAATTTTATTCCGATCGATTTCATTTTGGCAATCTCAGCACAGATTTCACTAATCCCCCATAACAGTTCTGCCAAGGAGAATGTGGGTACCAGGGGAGGGATCCAAAGTGGAAGAGCTGTTACCCAGCGCTTATCTACCACGTGGGTGAGATTGCCCTGAGTAATAAGGGATACAGCCATCCTCTTTGGTACCTTCTTACTTGGGTATGGGAAAATGGCCCAATCAATGCCCAGGGGACATTCCCCAGGACTTACACTTGCTATCTCAAACTAGGCTAAGGAGGTTACAGTCCCTGAAACCAAGCTTCACTGACACCTTATAGCAATGCTATACCAGTTTCAAATCCCTAACTACCAATATTAACCCAACTCCACAACCCACTGCCACAGCTCTAATCCTCAAGCTTTGGTGGCTTACCCTACCAGCTTTGAGCTTAGCTTTTAGGGTAAGCCTATGTTTTCTAACCTTTACTTTAGTCACCCCTCCCCCAGAAGCTCATTTTTGAAGCCATTCAAGAAGTTATGCCCTGTGCAATAGGTATATCCACCTGAGCATTGGGATACCCACTCTAGAAGCCCAGTTTGAACTTTGTCAGCTATTACCTCAACTAGAGCAGCTAATCTGGCGTCAAGGGGATAATCGCCTATATGGAAAAGTATTATGCAAGGTGAGCAGACCATGGGGTGATTGATACCATAGTTCTCAGTCCAGCCTACTATGCCTCATGACACAGTTTACAGTTAGGTTTACCCTAAAGCCTATAGAAGCCTGCACCAAGTCTTTCAACTGCTGTAAAGGCATCATTCGATGTGCAAACTGAGCAGCCATATCAGTACCTGACGGTAATCACCTTTTGATGTTGGGGCTCAGGTATTTTTAAATCCGTCGATCCGTGCTGTTGCGCCTGTATCCGCTTTGTACCCGAGCTTTAAACTTGATTGGCTCTTGAATGGGCTAAAATCGATGCCCCCTTGCACCTAATGATATTGACGTGGGTGTTCAAAATTTCGCAGTCGGTACCTATAGGCGGGTAGGTGCACTCTATCCAAGGGTTAAAATCAGGTTGGATGTGATTTAATCATGGCGTGGCGTGTAAGTTGCAAGCGAGGCGATGCCAAACCCTTTAGTAAAACAGGCCACCTTAGAGAGTATGGCAGGTTGGCCAACCCAACCTGCAGGTATCGCTGCAGCTTATAAAGTAGGCTAGGTGGGGCCACCCACCCTACGCTCTAACTGGCAGCTGGGACGGATAACAATAGTTGCTGCATGACAACTCTAATATTTAAAATAAATAAATAAAACTTTACTTGATTTTATTTTCCGCTTCAATTTTAGATTCAAAAATGGCCGCCGTGCATAAGTAGTCGGTATTGTGTTGTAATTAAAGTATATTGTGCCAGCGATATCGCCCATGGCTTATAGATATAAGGGCTCCTCTTATAGGGTAGATTTAATGTCGGCTCTTGAATAGATTGCTTGAGTTCCAAGGGATCTAAGCGAGTACTAGCTAACATACACAAAAAAATGGTATTTTTACTCATGGCTAACTTCCTCTAATATAACATTTTGAAGGTATGCTAAATTTTGGTAAAAGTTAAGGCCCAATCTAGGCTGCACCTTTTAGTGCATATCTAATGTTAGCTACCCGTCAACAATGCCAATATTCATAATCAACCCTAGGTTAGTTGGCAAAGTAAAAGAAAGAGGTTTAGAGAAACATAAAGTATAGTGATAAGAGTAGGGCAAAGAAGAGGGTGAGGCTATCTATGGACATGCCTTGCCCTAGTGATATGAGTTGCCAAATATAGGCTACTTCAGATTCTAAGTTTAAGCGAAATTGATTACGAGGGGTATAATCTATACAATCTATTTCACACTTATTCGGATTTCGCCTTTTTCTAAACCTATCCAGGGCTGAGTTGGGTTGAATGGCGGAAGCGCGGGGCGGTTGGAGTTGTACGGTAGTTTGGGTATTCGTGGCCTGCCTCGCAGCGAGCATCTGAGCTCGCTCCTGTTCCCAAAATCAACTGTGAATTATTATAACGCTACCTTTTTGCGCTCAAGGTCTTGGAGCCCCTTCTTACGATGGAAGCGACTTGCAGAGGATGACTTGCCGCGAGCGCGGTTGCGAAGTTCGATCTTGGCCCCAGTCGTCGCTTTCTAAGGACGAGTCAGCTTGAACAATAAATTACCTCCTCCTCCTCAGAAAAGTCGCCCGCTTTGGAGATGGTACCAAAGAGGTTGGTATCCAGCGTGATGGTGTCAGGTTGAATCTGGAGCGTTAGGTATCGATGGATGCGCTACCTTATTGAGAAGCGAGTGAACCTCCCGTTCCCTGCGCTGCTTAACCGTTTCGTATAGATTGACCTCCAAGCTGTCAAAGTTGGGCTCGCCGGCCCCTAGAAACGCTTAGCCAGGTCAAATACAGTGATAAACCTGGCACCACGAGGCTCGAGAACCCGCCAGAGTGTCCGAACCCAAGCACATCCTCGTACGGGCAGAACTGCAAGTCATGGATCTGGTGAGGGGCAGCTTTGTGGTTCATGTAGGGCGAGATTTGCTTCGTTTTGCAAACGTCCTTCCAAAGCTAAAATAGTGAGACGTAAAGGGGGCTAGCGATACGCTGATATTTCCGGTGAATCCCACCGCGAGGATCCCACGCTGGCTAAATTGGATCGATGCTGCTGGGCGAGGGGTGGTGTATTCGTAAAGTGGTTTGTATTCACGAAGGTCCCACACCTTGAGTTTGCCATCCAACCCTGCCGTAGCCATGTACCTGTAGCAGGGGAGTCAGCCAGAATATCCCGTCCAGGGTTTACCGCCCAGTTAGATCAATCGATACGCCACGCACTGGCCCCATATGCGAAAGTATCTTAACAAGTGGCTCCTTGGAGTTAGGGCTCCAAAGTGCAACTGTGCCTAGAAACCAATTTAACAGCAGCTTAAGTGAAGGCTTACCACATGCGTGGCCAGAGTGAATCACCGCATTCTGAATGTTCTGCGCGAGACAGCTGGCCTTCCCTAAAGTGGTGCGAGCCTCGGAGATCATCTTTCCGGTGGACACATCCAGGTATCGAAGCATCCCCAAGCTGCTCTGGTAAGTTAGGATTGGCTACTAAGGTTGGCTTACGATCGAGCTTAACAGGTAATGGTAGGGGAGGTACTCAAGGTTGGAAACCTCGCGGTGCTGCTTTAGGCAATGAATTTCCCGCCCGACGTTATCGTAGATGTAAACGTATTTCTTTTGCGCCACCGCAAACATGGTTTCGTTATGGAGGAATCTGCAAGCTTTAGAGGCGGGCGCATTGGGTTATTACTTAACGTCGCGCACCGTCTCCTTAAGGTGAAGCTCGCAGTTTAACTTCCCGGCCTTCCAGTCGATGGAAGCCAAATGCCCTTTACGACCCGCTATTAATAAGCGCCTTTAAGATTCACCCAAAATTAGCCAGACGATATTTGTTGACCTACCTTCCATCGCGAGTATAGTCCACGGCATAAGGACCGAACTTGTCCAATTTCAAATCGAAGCTCTGAAGAGGATGAGTTGTAAGGTCTTTAGCCCTACCTTGGCTGCCGCCGAGATGCTCAAGTTTGGTTTGAGTTGCTCCTGGGTGAACTTGAAGGTCTTCTCCAAACCTTCGGCTTCCAAAATACTAACGCGAGCGTTTAAGTGGTTTTCAACTAATTTACCCAGCCTCTTCGGTGAGAAATAACTCGGTTTTCGCCAATAGGGTGGCGGTATCATCCGCCTCTCTAAGTTTCTTTTCGATGTCCCTCTTCAACCTCGGATCCCTTTTGATCTTGAAAGAAGTGAGAAGGATGTGAAATCATGGATTCAGAAGCATTAAAATAATCACCTTTGGGACAATAGTTTCCCTCTTATACTTTTTAGCCTTCTCATCGAACTTGGGATCCACCTGGTTTGAAAGGTGGGGTTGGTTTTTATCGTCAATGGACACGTCAGGGTTGGCATGCTTATACTTTGGTGGGAGGTGGACCTGGCCGCGGCTGATTTTAACCTCCATAATTAAACTCTCAGTTGAAAGGTTTACGATGATTTAATTTAAAATCTATGGGGACCTTTAAAATCAATTTAAACCTTCAACCCTAGAATCCAAAATTCACTTTATCACCGCTTCCCTGAACTTTAACTGAAATTTCGTACCCCCGCCTCGTATTTTAGACCCCTGAGTTGAATTTATAAAAGAATCTGCTTAACAGCGTTGCTCGAGCTTATTTTGCCAACCGATTCTTAACGATTTTAGTTTTTATATCGGGTTAATGAGCTAATTATCGATACTTTTAGAAAGTATATAATTCTATCGAATCGATCGGATAACTACATATTCTCGGCCAAAATGTATTGGACCTATCGGATCAACTAATCACCAACCATTCACCTGACACCATTGAACCTATCGAATTAACCAAAAGCCACCAATCACTCGGCCAAACCCAACTATTAGATATACCGAATCAGCCAAAAACCACCAACCACTCAACCAAAAGCAATTGTCCCTATCAAATCAATTGAATAATCCAAGCCACTCAGCCAAAACAGTAACCAATTGCAATTTTAATCTTAAATATCATTTTTAATCTTATAAATAACTTTTATTTATGGGGGAGGATACCCCAGTGGTAGAATAGGGACCTCTACCACTGCCTCCCCGAGTTTGATTCTGGTAGAGGAACTTTGGGTAGGGGATGACTATGACTGTGTTGGCATTGTGCACCAATGCCCCAAACTGAGATAGCAAATAGCAAAGTCAGTCCATGGAGTTCCTAGCCTATCATATGCTGCACATGGAGGGTTTCTGGATTTTATCCTCCTTTCCCATTCATTTGATTTCCCCTCAATCAGTGTGATATTATCCCCAGGTTGGCCCACCTCAAATAAAAATTTAAATAACTTTTATTTATATTATTATGGTCAAAAAACCTAGCATCAGGGATACAGCTATGAATGCATCAGAGAATATTCCTTGGCCACTGGAATAAGCATGTCATGGAAATGGCAGAAGTTTAGACTGGCCTGCCAGTCAGGATGTGTAAGCACACAAAAAGCAAGTCAAAATACCAGAGGCATTGCCAACTGAATAATATTGTATGGAGCTGGGCATTGGGAAACTGTAATGCATTGGCTCCTTCCAATGAGCCATGAATGAGTTGGGCAACAGGATCCATGTTAAAGACCATAGGGCTGACAGGACTCCTGATAATACTCTCCTGGTGCGCATGCTACAAGATTGGACAAGCACCCCCTGGAAAACAGTTGCAAGTATACTTAACCCCAGCAACATGCCTTGACTCCAAGACAAGGTATAGAGGGAGGCAATAGCCCTCCCAAGCTCACTCTCAAAGTCCAATTCTTGATGATTTAAGCCAAACATGGCTGCAGTTAGGCAATATTTTTTAAATAAATCCAATTTATAAATATATGAATTTTAGGTTCTTTTATTTAATATTTAGCCAAGTTGATAGAAAACAGAACTGAGGAGCCTCCAGCTCCCAGTTCCTTCCCTATATACACATGCTAAAAGCTAAAATAAAATATAATATAAGCTTATGGTGCCAACCTGAATGATGTTTGGTGTATCCTTTACAGCAGGATTGCAGAATGTTTACTCAATGGTTCCATGCCAGTTCTGATCCTCAACGGTTCCGCACCAGTTCCATTTCAAATCCCAATTGGACCACAAAACTCCCAAGCACCCATTTCATTCTATTCTTGATTCAAATCCAAATTGAATCTCAAAACTACCCATTTTACTCATTTTCCATTTTGTTCTGACTTGGATGCCCATCTTGCTCCTTGGCCTACTCCAAGCTCTGGCCCCTTAGGCGACCTTGCCAGAACCAACGCCCCCTCCTCCTCCATATATACAGACACAGCCTGCCCTGTCTTACCAAAGATCAGGGCAATGTGATACTGAGGATAAACTTCAACTGTCACATCACCCCCCTAGACAGGAAGAACTCTTGGATTTTCTCAGGACATCAGGCACAATCCCTAGCTGACTGCCATGTGGACTCCTCAATAGGATGACCCACCCAATGTACCAAGAATGAACGATATCCTTGCACCACTTTGGTGTCAAGAATCTCCTCAACTTCATACTCTTCAGCTCCTCCTCCAGCTGGAAATAAAGGAGAAGCCCTTTCAGGTGGCTGGCCAAAGAATGGCTTGAGCTGCGATACATGCAACACCGGATGAGCTCTTGACCCTTCTGGGAGCTTCAGCTCAAATGCCACCTCATTCACCGCCCTCACTACCTGATATGGGCCCAACACCACCGGCCCCAATTTCTGGCTCCTTACAGGCAAGGCATAGTTCTGAGCATTCACCAAGACCCAATCACCTCTCTTGAAAGCTCTACCTTCAGATCTATGCTGGTCCGCCTTCCTCTTCTGAGCCGCGACCGCCACCACCAAATTCTTCTTCAGGAGCTC
Organism: Massospora cicadina; assembly: GCA_022478985.1. Lineage (NCBI taxonomy): Eukaryota > Fungi > Entomophthoromycota > Entomophthoromycetes > Entomophthorales > Entomophthoraceae > Massospora > Massospora cicadina. The sequence goes on along the minus strand of JAKSZP010001443.1, from coordinate 155,894 downwards.
CAGGGTGTCCCGGGTATCTCGCGACAGCTCATCTGCCGCTGGATTCCGACCTTGCTCCCTGGGCCCCATACCCTCTGGGTGTTGGCCATGATTTGCGAAAAATGGGGTCATACCCATGGATGGATGCTTATTATTGTTATAAGCAAATTGAGCCAGTTTCACCCAATATACCCAGTCATCCTGCCGCCCTGAGACATAGCACCTCAAATATTGCTCCAATATCTGATTTACTCTCTCAGTTTGGCCGTCTGACTGAGGATGGTATGCTGATGAATGGCAAGCCTTGATCTCTAGATTCCCCAACATGTGGAGCCAAAATTTAGATGTAAATTGCGGACCACAATCCGACATAATCTCTTCAGGCACCCCATGTCTGGAGAAAACCTCATTTGCAAAAATCTGTCCTGACACCTTTGCAGAAATGGTTGACTGACAAGGGAAAAACTCTGCATATTTAGTCAGGCAATCCACCACCACCATCAAGGCATCCATCCCCTGTGACTTGAGCAGTCCTGTGATAAAGTCCACACTCACTGAGGACCATGGCCTAGAAGGAATTTGAAGTGGCTTCAATTTCCCCCCCCAGTGCCACCCATTGGGCCTTTGCCCTGGCGCAAACCACACAACGCGAAACATACTTCCGCACCGCTGCACCCACATCTCTCCACAAATAGTGATGGCGAACAAGATATAACGTCTTCTCTTGACCGGGATGACCTGCCAGAGGATGGTCGTGATTAGCTGCCATTACCTCTTGTTGCAGACTCTTCACAGGGACCCAAATCCTTCCCTCATGGCGTATGATACCACCCTGAACTGAGAATCCCGCATGCCCCCTGCTTGCCTCACCTTCTCCTGTCTCTTCTCTTATCCGTTGGCCCAGCTCACATCTTTGCTGTGCAGTCTGGATTCTTCCTGCCATTCCTTCTCTCCAGCCCTGAATCGTTGCAAACAGGTTCTGTGGCAACATCGTGGCTGTATTGAACTTCCTCAACTCCTCATCAGAAAACACCAGTCCAGAATCACAGCTCAATATATCTGGCAAGATATTTTGTTTTCCCGGCTTGTATTCAATCCGCAGGTCATATTGAACCAACTCTAAGTGCCACCGGGCCTGCCTCTGGTTCATCAGGTGTGGGGACTTATAGTATTCTAAGGCTCGATGGTCCGTTCGGATGACAACTGGGTGCCTGGCATACAATAGGTGGTGTTGCCACTCCCCCAAAGCTGCAACTATTGCCAAAAGTTCCTTATCGTAAACTGGATAGTTGGTTTCAGCTGGTGCCATCTTCCAACTGAAGTAACAGACAGGATGTTCAACCCCATCCTTACCCTCCTGCAACAACATGGCTCCAAGTGCAAAATTTGACGCGTCAGTCTCTACCACGAATGGTTTGTTTGGGTCAGGGTGTGCCAGAACTGGGGCTGTCAGCAGACTCGTCTTCACTTGCTGAAATGCCCTCTCCTCAGCCTCCCCCAAACAAATGGCATGTCTCCCATCAGTCTTGTCAATGGCACAGCCCATTGGGCCAGATCCCTAGAAAACCTCCGCACGAAATTTACCACCCCCAAAAAGCTTCGCACTTCAGTCCTATTCCCAGGAGCCTTCCATTCCCACACCGCCCGCAACTTATCAGGACAGATTGCTATCCCTTCTTGGAGGACCACGTTCCCTAGGAAGGACACCGATTCCTTATTGAACTCGCACTTGGACAGCTTCAACTTCAAGCCCGCGTTCCTAACCACCTCCAACACACTTCTCACATCCCTCACATGGTCCTGTGCCGATCTGGAAAACACCAGGATGTCATCCATATAAGCAACACAACACCTACCCACTAAGTCCCCCAATACATGATCAATCATGCGCTGGAAAACTGCAGGGGCATTGCGTAGCCCAAATGGCATAACCCTGTACTCAAAGTTTCCCAGATGACATTTGAATGCCGTATACCGCTGGTGCTCAGGGCGAACAGGAATTTGATTGAAAGCGTCCACCAAATCCAATTTGGTGAACACCCCACACCCGGAGATCATGGGCAGAATGTTCTCCATGAGTGGCATTGGATAGGGGTCAGGTTCCATCACCTCATTAAGGCGTCGGAAATCAACACAAGGACGTAACTCCCCCTGACTTGGGAACCAACAGGACTGGCGAAACCACCGGCGACTTGGAAGGCACAATCAAACCCATATCCAGCATCTTATGGACATAATCCTCCAATGCCTCTCGGGCCTATGGATTCAACGGATAGACTGGACAGCCCTTTGGTAACTCAGAGCCTTCCTTGAACCGGAATCCAAATGCAAAATCCCCTGTAGGCGAAAAAGGCGCATCACCTTTAGGCTCAAACACCTCCACAAAATCCTGATACTCCCTCGGCAATCCTTCCACTGGCACACTTGAGGTGATTCCACCCATGTGCTTCACCAACGAACCTTGGGACTGAAACGTCCATTCACACGTCCCCTGACCTCTAGGCGACAACAGAACCCTCTCTCTCTTCATATCAAACTGTGGGCAGAAATGGTGCCACCATCTCATCCCCAGCACCACCAAATGTGGCAGGTGAGCTACGGCGTGAAACTCCTCCCTGAATACCTCCGGGCCTTGCCTCAACAGGACCTTGGCCTGCACTCGCCATACCGCCGTTTTTTTGGAGGCGTCTGCCAACGTCACCCATCCATCCTTCTGTAATGACAATCCATGGCTTCTTGCCCACTTCTCCTCAACATAATTTTCCCCAGCTCCGGTGTCAATCAAAGCTAGAACTTCACCGCAATCCCTTCCTTCATCCCCCACAAGCACATTGATGGGCAAAATCAGATAAGGATAAGATGAAGTAAGCGGTTTATTTTGAGGCACCGGATTCACTGGCTTCTTGCAAAAATTATAAGGAGCCTTCTTATTCTGAGCCTCAGGATCCTGAGCGGTAATCTCAATGGGAATCCCTGTCTCCCGCACCTCAACCATACCCTCAGGATTTCCTTGACTCTTCTTTCCTTCCTCCACATAGCTAAACCCCTTAGAACCATGTATGGGCTCTGAACCTGCCCTTCTTCCACCACTCTGTCCTCAGGAATCCCCCTGGGGGTCGCACAAATTCCTGATGGGCCCATACCAAACTCAACTGTCGCTCTACCTGCAAGGCTAAACCCACCTCTTCCTCCAACGTCGCTGCAGGTTTCACCGCCGCCATTGCCAATAATAAATCAGCTTGCAAGTTTTGGCGAAACATGCGCGGAAGCTGAGACTCAGGTGCCTTTGCTGCTCTTGCCAATGCGCGGAACATCTGGCCATACTCCTCCACTGACTTCTTCCCTTGACCACACTGCAGTAACGCCGCCCAGGCCGAATCCTGCGCCTCATCTGGACATGCTGCACGGTCAATCCAATCCAGACATTCCTCCACCAATACGGGTAACCCTGACTGCTCTTCTAAAAGTTCTCGCACCCAGTTTGACTGCTTTACTGGAAGTGCCAACAGAACCTGACTTAACTGCAAGGCAAACGAATCCTCTCCACCCGCTGCCTTTGTCAAACGTCCCTGAAACTGAACCCGGCTAAACGTCTGGTGGATCAGTTCCAAGTCTTCCAATTTTAAAACCGTGGGAATTCTTCCTTTGTCCTTCCCAGGCCCTACCACTTTCCCACCATCCTGGGACACACACTCTAAAACCTGGTATAATTCATGAAGCAAAAAGGCGGTGGAGAATATCACCATCAAGAGTGTTGCAGTATGGTTATACCACATTGGAAACACAACTTCTTCTGGCACCTCTTTTGCTTGCCACCACAACGACAGGAAAGTAAATGAGTTCTGTTTAATGTAACGCACTGGCTCCTTCCAATGAGCCACGAATGAGTTGGGCAACAGGATCCATGTTAAAGACCATAGGGCTGACAGGACTCCTGATACTACTCTCCTGGTGCGCGCGCTACAAGATTGGACAAGCACCCCCTGGAAGACAGTTGCAAGTATACTTAACCCCAGCAACATGCCTTGACTCCAAGACAAGGTATAGAGGGAGGCAATAGCCCTCCCAAGCTCACTCTCAAAGTCCAATTCTTGTTGATTTAAGCCAAACATGGCTGCAGTTAGGCAATATCTTTAAATAAATCCAAATTATAAATATATGAATTTTAGGTTCTTTTATTTAATATTTAGCCAAGTTGATAGAAAACAGAACTGAGGAGCCTCCAGCTCCCAGTTCCTTCCCTATATACACATGCTAAAAGCTAAAATAAAATATAATATAAGCTTATGGTGCCAACCTTGAATGATGTTTGGTGTAAACTTTACAGCAGGATCGCGGAATGTTTACTCAATGGTTCCATGCCAGTTCCAATCCTCAACAGTTCCGCGCCAGTTCCATTTCGAATCCCAATTGGACCGCAAAACTCCCAAGCACCCATTTCATTCCATTCTCAATTCGAATCCAAATTGAATCTCAAAACTACCCATTTTACTCATTTTCCGTTTTGTTCCGACTTGGACGCCCATCTTGCTCCTTGGCCTACTCCAAGCTCCGGCCCCTTAGGTGTCCTTGCCAGAACCAATGCCCCCTCCTCCTCCATACATACAGACACAGCCTGCCCTGTCTTACCAAAGATCAGGGCAATGTGATGCTGAGGATAAACCTCAACTGTCACAGAAACAATGAATTTTTGGTGTGGAACAACAGTGAATATGATCCTGAGAACAAAATGAATTGAGCCTGCCCCAGACCCTGGAGGTCTTACTGCAGGGGGCGGAGTCACAGAAATAGTTTTAATAAGTTCACCAGTATATGGGGTTGATTTGACTGGGGAGACAAGAGGAAGATCCTTGCTTCAAGATGGTAGACATATGGCCACAAGATCCTTATACCGTTGTCAAAAGTTCATGACAGCATGATTAAATTTCTAGAAGTATCTGACTCACTGAATCCAATCTATGATGGTGGGGGCTATAGTGACCATGAGTACTGGTAGAGCCCATCCGGTGTACAGACTGACAGGCCACCAGGGAAAAGATATCAGGGATATGGCCAGAAGAAAATCAACTAAATAAAAATTGATTGATTTTTGGGGGAAAAATTTTATTGCAAAGAAAAAGGAAAAAAAATTGACCAACAATTTTTCTTAGTGCAATGCAACTGATTAAATAGTGGTCAATTGGTGTGAGGACAAGCCGGGATTGGGACCCTCAATTTTGACCTAACTGGCAATTATTTTAGAAAGGGGTGGATAAGTTCACTGGGAACCAACATCAAAGAATTCAGTGGCAGGCCAAGTTGCTGTCAGTCTGACCTTGAACATCCAAACTGAGGCTTGGCTACATTTCCAATGGTTGGCATGATGGCATTTAGCCCAATGAGCAGTGGGAATCCCCAAGGCCACCCCATGTAGGGGTGGACCCATTTGGTTGGGAACAGGTTCAGAACTCCCAAACTGCCCATGCCCAGTTGCTGGGCTGTTAATTTGGTCAGAATTGTTGCTTTGGGCACAATACCCAATTTGCTGGCAGGAAACTTTTAACCCTTATCAATGGTGCTCAATGCTGTTACCTGCCTGTTGGGGATAATCCCCAATGATTTTGGGAGGGGGTGGCTTTTTTGATCATAGTGTTGGCCAAATTGAAACTGTCAGCCATTCTGACTGATAGATCAGTCTTCATCCCTTTTTGACCATTTGAAATTTGAACATTGGGCTAACTGCCACTTGAATTTGTTCTGATTGATTTCATTTCAGCAATCTCAGTGCAGATTTCACTAATTATGTCATGGTTGGATGACTTAATAGTGGGAATTAATACTAAAGATAAGGCTGGGTGACAGGAGGCCCAGAAGGTGAAACTTCAGGCTCTTCCTGACCTGAAACACACCTTAGACCAACGCTGGGTGTAAGCAAAGCATGCCCAGGTTGGTACTAATGGGGTGCAAAATGCCCAGCCCCTTATCTCGGCCCAGGCACTGAAATGAACAATTTACATTACAAATGAAGATGGTTCAATTCAGTTAATTGGAGAGCAAGGGTTTGAATCCCATTCAAGTTATGAAATCTTGAGATTTGGTAAAATATGGCTTCAAACAATCACTTGAGTGAAGGCACTTTTGGTGTATTTTACAAAAATGGATGGAAGCATTTGTTTATTGGAGCATCAAGGCTTGGGCACACTTCTGCAGAACCCTGATTCCCTCGACCCACTTTAAATACATTTTTTGTGACCAACATTCCTCGTTGGTCAAATTTCTTAAACAAATTTATCCATTATTTTATGGTTTATTAATGGTTCCTTGGGCAAACTTGGTGGCGGACCTCTTCAAGGAGGTCTTCAACTATGTGGGACACTACCTCCTATCACAATTTACCAAAATCCCAGGTGCTCCCTTGGGCCGCCCAGGTCCCCTCCATTTTGAGGCACCCAAGCTCCCTGACGCCAAGTTACACTTGATTATGGACTCCCCTATGGGGTTCACTCAAGCTGTGATGTTTCTCACTTACCTGGTACTATATGTTGCGCTCTACACCCTTGCCTGGGGTACCTTTTGCATAGGCACCATTTGAGGTGCCTTATTTCCCATTCTCCTAATGGCTAGTTCCCTAGCAATGTGGGTTTGCATCCCACATTACCTTGCTGGGAATGAGAGAGTTACAGACACTCTCTTGACAAATTCAACATAACATTTCTGCCAAGGTAAGTGTGGGTACTGGGGGAGGGATTCAAAGAAGAAGAGCTGTTACCCAGCGCTCATCTACCATGTGGGTAAGATTGCCTTGAGTAACGAGGGGTACAGCCATCCTCTTCAGTACCTTCTTGCTTGGGAATGGGAAAATGGCCCAATCAACGCCCAGGGGACGTTTCCCAGGACTTACAAAGCAGTCCAAAACCAGACTGACAAAGTTGCAAGCAACTCACCAGTCATGGATAGAATTGCCCAACCCTCTTTAATAAATTCAGGTGACCCAAGGCATTTACCATTTGGTTAGGATAACATTACCCAAAATATTTTGATATCTGCCAATCAAAGTGATTTATTAAATGAAGATAATGAAGCTACCGCCAAAGCCTATAAATTTGAACCCCTTTTATACCTTTGGGGGCAAAATTATATTCAATTGACTGATGAAGAAGAAGTGACCTACCCAAATTTCCCTGATAGAAGCAATTGAACTTTCCATCATATATTACCAAAAGAAGCAATCAACAAATTTTGAGACTTGTCCAAACCCCTGATGCAAGGTGTACCAAAGCAGTGATATTGAATGAACCTGAGCCAATTAGCATAATACCAAATTGGGCAACAAAGTAATGATCCAAGGCAGAATTATAGCCCTCAACTCAGAAGCAGGGACTAAACAAAGGGCTTCTGAATATCCTGGTTCAGGGATAATCATTGTGAGACAGAGCTCAGGGATACAGGAATTAAGTAAAATATACCACAATTAAAGTGGAAGTCAGATGCTAGCTCACTAGGGATCAAGAAGACCCCCAATATTGCTACCACAATTCTTATTTTTATCATACAACTTACATTCATTTTATATCTTGAATTTTTACAAGAAGTATAAAAATACTTCAAATATTCTAATAATAAATTTTTTCACAGAATCTCAGTATATCCTTTATTTTGTTTCAATTATCAGTTTTTGTGATCAGATTTTCAGCAACCAGTCTGGAATTAGCATTTGAGTAAAATACAGAAACAATCTGAGGTCTGCTCTAGAAGAACAGGAAGCTTATTTGTACGGATACCTTAAAGCTGAGGTGTCAAGGGTGAGTTTGGATAGGATTCTATCATGTCCAGAGGTGGCCAACATAAAAGAGAACAGGGCAGAGAGTATCCAAAAGAATTTTGCCATGGGTGCAAACAGTTTTAATAAGAAATTGATGTTACATTGGGTAGCATAATTAGAGGATTCCACAGTGAGGATGATCATGAACCTTTGGAACGTTGCCTGATTTCTAATCTGTGTGGAACAGATCCCCTAAGCATAATTTCATTCTCACAAGTTAAGCGAGCTAGGTCAATAAGCTGACTACCAGCATACTAATTCTCAGAAATCATAAAGTATAGTTTTGCCAAGCTCTGGTTATCTTTGGTTCATTTTTAAAAAGTTGTGTCCCATACATAAGCATATATGATATTTTTTATATAGAAATTTACTAATTTAATACTTTGCTATGTATTTAAAAAATCAGAAATTGTACACACCCTAAACTCTTAACGTTTCAAAAGGTATCAGGAAATATTAGTATTTTAGTATATTTAAGAACTGAGTAAACATTGTTGTGTAAATGATTTAGTTTGCAATGGTTGTAGCTTAAATTTTTAGTGGTAAAATAAGTTCCTTATACTTTAACCATCATATTAGCATATAAATAGAAATAAGGTTTCTGAATGCCTAACTACCATTTAACATACATTTAATCATTAAAGAGGGTGTTAGGAACCTTTCTATAACTTATATACTTAGATTAGCTATCATGTTGAAGAATGGACAGGCTATTTAGTAGCTTTATTGTTATGTTGGGGAAGGCTGACCAGGGGACGGGCACTTCAATTATAAAAAATATATGATTAACAAAACAAAAGATGAGATACCCAGAGGAGGCAAAGCCACCCCCTGTTGCCTGCTGGCACCACCAGGAGTATGGAAGGGGGAATGTTAGATAAGACATTATGCTAAGATAGAAAATAATTGGAGGAAAGGTTCCATAGACAGGAAACAAATGGGGAACCAGGAGTTGATTGTACTTTAGTGGCGTGGCGTCATGTGGCCAAAAACAGGCTTGAAAGTGATTTAAGAAGTGGGAGTGGAAGTGATTGACTGCTTCATAAAGGGTGGATGCTGTGCCAGAGAAGGCATCCATAAATTGGTGTATATTGTCTATAATGCTATTGACACAATTAGCGCTTGGAGGGAGGGATGAATATGTGAATCCAAGATGAGAGCAAAGATGTTTTTTGACAGTCTAAATTCTTGTATGCTGTTCTGAAGAAAGAGATGCATAAATTCTTGCTTTATAGCCTTAGAGAGCGTACATTCTTAAAGCTGGTGTACTAGAGTCTCATGTTGGGAATAAACTGCATATGAATATTGCAAAGTGTTGGACCACTCAGAAGTTAGGTATACCCTCTTCAAGCGCCTCCACAAATGAGCAGACCTGGGCCTGCAATAAAGGGATGATGAGTGTACCTCCAAATCATCTTCTGGGTGTCCAAAGTGTATGAAATGTACACCATATTAAGGTATTAATTTTTGGGAAATATTACTTGGAGGGTGTGGAACCTTGTTGTTTAAAACAATTTGTCCATAAACTTCTTAGCTGTAAGTCATTTTTTGGTAACCCCTCTGGGTGACTTAACCTTATATATGGATTTTCTGCTATTCTCTTCTCATGGCCAGGAGCAGCTGCTTAAAGTGTCCAGAGGTATCATGTGGGCCTAAAGCAGAAGGGTGGGATGCCAGCTACCTTTAACAAATTTGAATTTTGGGGTTTTTAAGATAAATAGCATATGCAAAGTTCATCTTTCCGTGCTTTCTCAAAGCTGAGTGGTGAAAACTCGATTAGTAACCTTGGCAATTCAAGTGTCTAATATATGTGAAGTTTGTTTGACATAGTTGGTTAGCACCATACCTCCACTATGCCTTGGGACAAACAAAAACTCAATTCTCACCAGGGCTTGGCGGCCTGACCCAAAGCCATCCCTTCATGAAAGTTTATACCAAATTAAAAAATAGTGGTGAGAAGTCTATGGCAAGTGTGGAAAACAAAATTATGGATAGAAGAAGTGATTGGCAATTGGAACACAACCTGTCAGTCTTGTGTGCTTTCCTCAAAGAGAAGCAATTCTCTTAGTCCTTTTATACAGAATGTGGTTCTCTATCATGGTGTTGGCGTAGCATCCTGACTCAAGCCATACTACCAGGCGGCAGACAGTTCCCATGGCAGGCATGAAAGAAAATGGAAGTTTAAGAGTGGTGATGTGAGGTGATTGCCTAGTAAAATGAACAAGGGACCTATTAGTTGGTTTATTCTGCTGGTAAAAGGTAGAAGTTGTCCAGAAGATTTGATAGTTGCCAAATTGTTTGAGCTATGTCTTGTTTGCATTGAGTGCTAAATTGCTTATCATGGAGTACTCTCAAATGGTTGTTTCAAGGATGCAAACATTATGGTTGATGGAGATAAACCACACAATGATCTGCAAATGCCATCATCTTGACTGGTGCCTAATATTTCACACTAACACCAGTAAGTGGAACATTTTTAGTGCAGATGAGTAAGTCAAGGCTGAAATTATACATTAGGGGGCTTAAAGGTTCACCTTGATGGGGACCCCTTTGTGGTTAACTAAATCAGTCAGGCAATCTGATCCATTGACTTCCATTATGTCTGATTCAGTTAGCAGCATCACAAAATTGAAGAATCTAAATGGTAGTTTATACTTAAATAAGCAATGCCTAAGATATGCTTAGTTAAACTGATCATAGGCTTTTTGTTGGTCAAGGAAAACAAGAGCACCAGTAGCTTGTGATTGTAAGACATAGTAACTGTGTGGATGTTATTCTATATGGATCTTCTGGAAATGAAGTAATATTAATCTGGTGAGATCACTTTAGGTGCAATTTCCCCTAAGCGCTTAGCCAAAATTTTTGTAAAAAGGTTAGTATCAGTGTTAATGAGATAGGGCGCCAGTTGGATATTTCCAAACTATCATCCTTTTTGAAAGAAGTTATCATATAAGCCTCTTGGTCTCCAGAAGAAAGGCATATCTCCGTAAGACATTATGCATAGAGGTTAAAATATGTTGTAAAAGTTAGAAAATATTTCTGATAAATTCATAGAGAATCCCATCAGGGCCTGGGAATTTCTGTGCGGTGCATCATGAACAGCATCCCACTTTTCTTCTAAAAAATTTTAATTTTTTTAGATTTTATTCAGGGAAGGCTGATCATGGGATGGACACTTTTAATAAACTCCAACTACAAATCACCAAGAAAAATGAGTGTTACCCCAGAGAAGCCGAGGCTGCCTCCTATTGCCAGCGGGACTGCCAGTGGAAGAAAGAGGGGGAGTGACAGGGAAGGCCTGGGCCAAAACTGCACATGTTTTAAGGAAAGGGTCTGATGAGAAGAACCAGATGGGGAATCAGGATGACACCAACCGGCTTTGGCAGGATGGCAGGTGGCCAAACAGCCAAGCTTTAAAGTGATCCGTGAGGTGGTAGTGGAAGTGGCGCACAGCTTCATGGAGTGTTGTGGTAGTACCAGATAGTGAATCAAGGACAATGGTGTGGATCATCCTTAGTGCTATTGCAACAATTAAGGTGTGGAGCAAAGGGTGGATAGGGGAGGTCATGGAAAAGGCAAAGATGTTTTTGGACAGGCTGAAAGCCTGCTCAATCTCCTGGAAAAAGAGGCGCATAACATCCCTCCAAATTGCCTGTGATGCTGGCAATCTTCCAAGTGATGGATTAATGATCCATATTGACTGCATACAATGCATGAAGGTTGAGACTCATTGGACCGCTCAGCTGTGCGGTACACCTTTCTCAGGCATCTCCACACATGGGCATGAATCTGGGGTTGTAAAAGAGGATGGTGTGTGTACTGCCAAATGTCCTTCTGGGTCTTTAAAGAGTATGGGATGTCAAGCTTGTCAAGGTAGTCCACACGGGCAATGAGGTGGGGACGTTGTGGTATCAGGCTGTTTAAAATGACTTGCCCAAGAACTCTTTGTTTGAAATGGGGAGATGGTGATCCCCCTGGGCGGTGTGTCCACTGATGCTGATTCTTCACTCAGCGCTCCCCATGGAGAGGAAAATTCTTTTGAAGTGAGGCGACGTCCCATGTGGGCCTTTGGCAGAAGGATGAGAGGCAAGATAGTTTTACAGAAAATGAAAGTGAGTAGGATTGTGGAGGCCAAGGGTGCGGGAAAAGTTGGAGCAGGCCACGCATGACAAGTGGTGGTCTAGGGGTGTGGGGTTGGTGACCGTAGCGACCCAGGTGCCAATTATTTTGGTGGCATGGGCCTCAAAGTTGAGCAGGCCCATACCACCACCATGGCAAGGGCCAAACATGACATCCAGGTGCAAAGGGGGAGGGCGGCCTAACCAAAGCCACACTTGTAGTAGGGCGTACAAAGAGTTGAAGAAAGATGGGAAAAAGGTGATGTTATGGGTCATAAACCAGACTTTGGACAGGAGCATAGATTTGGCAAGCACAACCCAGCCTGAAAGGATAGCCTGGTGGGCTCTTAGGGAAGTGATGCGCTTTGTGACATTGTCAAGGATGTGGTGCTCCATCTTCGACAAGGTATAAACCCACCTCCAGTCACACTCCCAAATGGCGTATTGGACCAGCAGTGGGTCTTGGCACGAAAGGGAGCACAAGCGGGGTGAAATGGGGGTGGGTGGGGCAAGCAAAACTGTGAGCTAGCTGCTTAAGCAGATAGGTAACAGGGTGCTGGTAACCAGTAGGCTTGGTACCGGCCAAGGAGAATGATTTCAGTTTTGGAGGCGTTAAGTGCGGCGTTAATGACCCTGGAGTAATCCTGGATAGTATCCTCAAGCGCGCATGCAACTTGATTGTTAGACACCTCAACCACACAATTGTCAGCAAATGCCAGCATCTTAACTGGTTCTTGACCTTGCACATGGACACCTGTAAGGCGGGCATTCACATTGTGTAAAAGTGGGTCAAGACTGAAGTTGTACAAGAGTGGGCTTAAAGGGTCTCCTTGGAGGAGGCCCCTTTGAGGATGAACCAAATCAGTGAGGAATCCAGGGCCACGCACAGCCATTGTGGCAGATTCTGTAAGCAACATCACCCAATTAATGAATGAATGAGGGAGGTGGAACTTGTGGAGGCAGGCTTTGAGGTAATCCAAGTTGACTCTATCATAAGCCTTCTGCTTGTCTAAGAACAAAAGCGCCCCAGTAGCTTTGAATTGGAAGACATTGGCTAAAGTGTGTATGTTGTCCCATATTGACCTCTTGGGGATAAAACCAAATTGCTCAGAGGAGATTACATCAGAGACAACTTCCCCTAGGAGGTTGGCCATAATTTTAGTAAAATAAATTAATATCTGTATTAGCAAGAGATATGGGGCGCCAGTTGTCCAAGGACAGCTTATCCCCTTTCATATACAGCGTTATAATGTAGGCCTCCTGGCCCCAAGTAAGGTGGCGCGTTTCTAAAAGCCATTTGTTAATCAAGGCAAGCATTAGTGAGGAGAAATAATTAAAATAATTTTTTGTAGAACTCATACAAAATCCCATCTGGACCTGGGCATTTCCTGTGCAGTGCACCTCAAAAGGAATACTAGAGTCCATCCTGAGTAATTGATATTACAACTTTGGGTAAAGGGAAACAGTGTGATTATGTGCTTTATCAAAAAACTCATCAATTTCAGCCAGTTTGACTGGATCATATTGATAAAATTCAGAGTAATAGTTTCAAAATTTGGTTTCCACTTTGACTGGAGTATCTGTGATGGACTAGTCTGGCCGCCTTACCTGTGTGCAGGCCAAGCTCTGTTGTGGTGCAAAGAATTTGCAGAAAAATTAGGCAGAGCACAGGTCACCCAATGTAAAATTTTTTGCCTTGAATTGAACACAAACATAATGTTTGTGTTGTCTTACCAGTGCGTTGAGATGAGCAGACACTTCTGCCCAATTATGACCCCAAGCCAGTCTGTATCCTGCAGCAGGGACATTAGACTTCAGTTGGTCCACTTCTGCAAGCATGCGCATAATGACCGCTGATGCAGCCCATGTGCAAAGTGATGAGAGTTTGTGTTAAAAATCTAGGGGCTTTACTGCTCGTTCACAAATACTAACACCTAATTGACAACTGCATAGGTTTGGTTTGTGCACTCCTCACATTGTCTGATGATATATGATATATGATTGATAATAGTATGAAGACTATTATCCATAGTTGAATAGATCAATAGTGTTGGTCCATGTTTGATCAGTATTCCTCCTCAATTACTCTAGATGTCCTCAGTAGAGATTATACCCTTATCCGCCTAACTTGATCCACACTCAGATCCCTAGTTTACAGAATCTCTCTGGTGACACAAAGTCAGCAGCAATTCCTGTCTTAGCTCATCTTCTCTTCTTAGGATCCTTGATTCTTACTCTTTACTTACTAAAGAGTCTTCAAAAAAGCACACGGTTATAATTTACTTGAAGATGAATTGAACTGATAATCAATTCTGCTAATTACTTTTTTTCCCATTTATTAAGTCATAAAGTCTGGTTTTTATTAAGTAAATTATAAGGCGAATTTAAAGAGGGAATTTGGTGCCCAACCCTCAGTTGGCATCCCAGTGATGAACCAACAGCTGTTGCCATTGAATTGCCCTTTGTCATCTCATTAGCAATGGTCTTCCCCATCCTGGTTAGGTTTCTATCATTGGACATCCTTGAGACCAAAATGGAAAGAGTCATATAATGTGTCCCTAACATTTTCTACTTGATCCCAGAGAACCAACCATACTTGGCAAGTGACCTGCTTAGGTAATGGGACTTGTTACCCATTATAGCAGGTCGCAAACCATTTGATTGATTTTAGTTACAAGTGGCATCACTTGCCTCACAAATTGCTCTTTAAATTCCCAATTGGTAGGTGATGAAACCCAACTGAACCTAATTGTTACACATGATAGTCAATCATCAATCAACTATCAGATGCCCCTCATCTCATCATAAACTCTGTCTGACTAGATCTTAAGCATTCACCCAGATCAATCCCCAATGGATCTGAACCAGGAGATTTTCTTAAATCTCCCAAAATTTTAACCCAAAATCAGGGTCAACCAATATCCAATTCACTACTGTAGGGAATTATCCCCTAGCGATTCCTGGTAATCTAGTCAGCGGGGAAATGGGAAAAAATCCCATTACATCCCCCTCTTGCCTAAATTTTCCAGCAAGGATGGGATTGGGACAGAAGAATACCACTTCAGACACCAGATTGAATATTTTTTGGGTTCAAGTGGAGTATGATCAATCAGTACTCAACATTGCTCAGGACAACCTTTGGCATGCAGTTTTTTTCCTCTTCCTCCCACTACCGCCTACTCTGAGAGTGGTCCCCATGACTTTCTGCCATGACAGGCTGATCAATTTACTCATGATGGTACTGATCCTGGGATATGGTTTCCCCCATCAGGCATATGACCCATTGTTATGTTCAGGATTCTTAGTCCATCATCCTTGATTTTCTGATTTTCCTCCTTGTCCTTGACAGGAGATTCTTCCATCAATGTTCATTTTACAGTGCAATTAAGAATGCTCATTTATGTTCACTCTTGTTAATTTCTCATAATAACTTCATGGCTCATATCATTCTTAATTCTTCTCTGGAGAGCTTATCTCATTAATTGTGATATCAATTTCTCTAAAATTAGATTCTTAATTGATGTCAGAGTATATAATGTTGACTATCATAAAATTTCAATATCCCCTCTCTCATCCAGCTCATATGTCAAATTAAGAGTCTTAGTACCAACAACTTCTGAATAGCATGTCTGATAAAGACCTTCAGCTTTTCCAACTGATGAGTTGATCTGCATGACTAAACCTCTTCTATGATCCTCCCAGGACTCATACTCCCAGTCAAGTACCCATGGCCAGTCCTTCCATGGAACTATTGGAAACGATATCCAACCTTGATGAAACCAGGTTAGCAATTGTCTCAAATGAATTGCAGCCAATCCTTCCTCTATCATCGATTCTCAAATTAGATTTTGATACTCTCCTGGATTTGGCTTCATTTGCAGAAACTCCTACAATTATTGTCAAACCTTCTGAAGCAATGCCCTCAACTCTCAATCGATCATTCCTCACTAGATTGGACTTGCTTCTGGAGTTACTTTCTAACTTGGTCAGTATTGCCAACTAGCTGTTCTGTCAACTTTATATAGCCATTAGAAACTGCAAATATTCTGAACCCCCTAAACAGAATAAAAGACCTGAGTAACTGAGGCTCTGTCCATAGCTCTGAACCCCTCCAATCTTAAAAACATTCTAGATCATGATGTTGCAGCTTATGCTATTTGCTTTTCCAGCCAAGTTCTTCAAAGTTGGGCCACAAAGCTTCCATCCTCTCCTGGCTAACATCGCTCATTCTGTTTTCACTTCCAAGAAGCTCATAGTTTTTGTTTACAATTCCATCTACTCCCTGCATGACTATCTCATTTCTGTCATGCCCCATCGGTATCTTCCCTTGATGGCTTTGATTGGGGGCATGATTTGGCAACCCCCACCTAGTATCCCTTGCTTGATGCTGGCCCATATGTCCAATATTCTTGATGAAGCCTATTGCAAGCGCTCAAGACCAATCTTCTGGCTCTGGTGCCATATCAGGATTATATGGGGTTATTCGCTGACTGCCTCTTCTTGTTATGTTGCTTCCCTGCAAATATGGGGTATTATGTTTGGAAAGTACCAACATTTCCATCTCCCTTCCCCTAGTTTCATTCTTGCAGGGATCAGCCTCCGCTCAATGAACTTGGCTTTGAGTAGGTCTAGCGCATGCTAGCCTCCAATCTCACATCAATTTTAATGATTTATTTACTCCTACTGAGATATATACTCCCTCCCCCAAGAGGCAACGTAGGCTAAATCATTCCTGAATTGAGAATAACCAATAAAAAATTATAAAAACATATCTTTTTTCTGCGCGCTTTTAGTAATTTATCCACCTATATTTTTATCAATCTTTTATTTTATCTTCTTTTTTATATGAGGCTTGACCTTCAATTGGTTCAGCAGTTCATTTTTTTATTTATTCCCCAAAATTGGTTCCTAGATATACTTAGACCTACCATTTTTCTATAGTTCAGAGGTCTTATTTTTTAAGACTTAACCATCTAGTTTGGTTCAGCGGTCATTTTTTTAAACTTAACCAAATCATCAGGACATAACCATTTCATTGGTTCAGTGGTCCTTTATGAACACTTTTTCACTATTTTTTCATCAATCCACTGCTTTAAATATTTAGCATGGACTCGATTCACTATCCTTCCATCCAAGAGGTTCTTGATGGAATAGGTGTCTGTCACCATCTTGGCAATAATCTCAAACGGACCTAACCACAATAAATCTAATTTATCTCTTCCCAAAACCATGCATATTGCAATAGTCAACTCTTTCGCCTATTCAGTATCCTACTAAGGCCAGTCAATTCTTATCATCCATCATTTTTGCTCTAATCCTTTTATTTAAGGTTGTAACAAATGCTTGCAATTGCATTTCTTATCAGGTTACTTAACAATCAGATCAGGTACTTCTCAGCACTCATCCCCAGTGTTGGTTCCACCACCAAATATAAATTAGCAGCAACGCGGCCTTACTTCCATATAGCAATCCAAATAGCATTTTTCTTGTTGCCATATGATGAATTATGTTGTATGCAAATATCACTGAACTAAGACACATTCTACATGTGGAAGTTCTCACTGCGACCAGCTTTCTCAGCATCATGGCTAGCGTTCCATTGACCCATTCTACCAGTCTATCCATCTCCAGCTGGTAAGGTACAGACATGACTCCTCAGATCCCCATTATTTCATTCAATTTGGGATCACATGAGATATGAAATTTGTTCCATTGTCGCTCATCAGGACCTTCAGGCATCCATGTCAATATACTACTTGATCTAGGATAAACCTTGCAGTGTTTGTTGTGTCTACTTTCACCAGGACCTTTGTTTTGACCCATCTCATCAGTTGGTCAAACATTATAATGTATTTGACTCCCCTGGTACTCATGGTTAATGATCCCATCACTCAATGGACACCATATGACAGGCAAATCCAAGACGGACCAGTAAGTATCCAGTCAAGTTTTTGAGCGGCTTGAGCAACTAGCACTCCACACAACAAGCCAGATAATCTTCTACATCATAGTTGATGGACTCCCAGTAATAGTACTGGCAAATATGATTGGCCACCTTCCTCAAGCCTTCATGCCCAACAACCTTATGAGCGGCTTGAACAATTGCCGCTCTTTCCAATGGCTTTAAAAATATTAATCATTTCCTGTTGATCATCTTAAAAACTTGTCCATCCATGGTCTTGGTGTTTTCCATCACTTTCTGAAGCACACCTTGGATTTCTTGGGGCTTGTTCCCAATTTCTCCTTTGACAATTTATGAAATAGCTCATCTACTTGCTGGTATACCACTTGGACCATTGGTAACCTTAATAAGCCATCCACGTTCTGATGAGAAGCTCCAGCTTGGTGGACTATCTCATAATCATAAGCCTGTAGCTATAATGCCCATTGGGCCAGTCATCCTTCCGGTTCTCTTAAATTATGTAGCCAACGCAACAAGGAGTAGTCCATCACCACTTTGAAGTGTGTTCCATGAATATACGCCTGAAACTGTTTACAGGCGTAAATGACCTCAAGAAATTCACAATCAGTCAAGATGTAATTCCTCTCAGCAGCTGAGAGTGTCCAGATCACATACGCTACTGGATGTTCATCCCCAAGTTCATCTACTTGGCTCAGATGGTGCCAATTGCCATTAACAAAGCATTGACCTGTATTATAAATTCTCAATTAAAATTTAGATATTTCAAAATCGGAGAATCTACTAAATACCAGCATAATTCGTCAAAAAGACTCTGGGCCACTTCACTCCAAATAAATACTTTTTTTGGATCCTTTAGTAAATGGAAAGAGGGTCTCGCTATTATTGCAAAATCCTGAAAGAATCTTTGATAGTATCTGACCATTCTAAGGAACACTTGGATATCTTAGACACTCTTTGGTACAGCCATGTATTCTATGGCTTTAGTTTCTGGGCTGCGGCTGCAGTCCACTAGAGGTGATTAAAAATCCCAGATATTCCAACTATTTCTGAAAAAGTGGCACTTCCTTGGCTTGATCTTCAGGTTAGCCACGGATAGTCACTTGAAAACTTCCTCCAAGTGGTGTAAATGCTCAGTAAACGTCCTACTGAACACATTGATATTGTCTAAGTACACTAGGATGCATGACAACTTCAAGTCATTTAGTATAGCGTCCATGGCCCTCTGGAACGTCACATGAACATTGCATAGACCCTGGGGCATCCTCATCAGTTGATACAGCCCCTGCGCAGTGATAATCGTACATTTCTCTTGGTCTTCTCTTGGCAAAACTAATTTGCAAAATCCAGATATTAGATCCATTGTGGAGACTTACTTTGCTTCTCCCAATTAATCTAGTGCATCGTTGATTTGTGGTAGTGGATACAAATCTTACTTTAAAATATTGTTTCTAGTACTAGAAAATATTGTTCAGCTTCCAATAATCAATCAACACATGATTAGAGCCGTCCTTCTTCTTCACAATTAGGATAGGGCTCACTCAGGGACTTGATGATGTACTAGAAGCCCATGCTTCACTAGTTTACTGATTTCTTCCTCCAATACCGCTTCAGCCACCTTCAACTTTCAAATCAATCTCATTCTTATTGGAAAATTTCTCTGGTGTCAACTTTGTGGATTACATTTCTCATGCATCCCAAATCATGGTTGTCCTGAGCAAATACTTCCCAATACTTGTCAAATAAGTTTGAGCACCTCCTCTTGCTGTCTGTCCATCAGATCAGCGAGTTGCTCTCAATTGGCCAATAAATTGATACTTTCAGTCACTCCTTCCAGTAATCTTATCTCATTGTAGGTCCAAAAGTTATGGACCAATTAAATTGATCTTTAATAATTTTTATTTTTTATCTATAATTTATTTTACTTTTGCAATGGAACTTTTAACCCACAATTAAGTTCAGAGGTCCTTCTTTTCCCCTTCATCCAAACTGGTTCCTAATTATACTCTGACCTACCAGTTTTCATGGTTCAAAATCTTATTCTCTTAAGATTTAACCAACTAATTTGGTTCAGTGGTCCTCTTTTAGGACTTAACCAAAATATTAGGACATGACCATTTTATTGGTTCAGTGGTCCTCTGGGAACATTGAAATTATTTTCTGTTAGATCTAATACTTTTTGATTTTTTAGTATTTACCTTATTCACTATATGGCCATCAGCGCTGTTTCTTCATGTATAGGCAACACTTGCTGACTTTGGCAATACTATAAATGTTTTATTCATTAGGCCTTCAATCCCAACTTGTCATTCATCCAACAGGCCCTAATTTCAGTTCATATTTCAGCAACCAATACTTGAGACTTTGTATCTCCCAAAATCCTGAATTCAACATTAATTAGCAGTTCCATTCAATTGCTCTTATCATTTTTTTTTCTCTTAAAAACGATTTTTGGCATTCATTGTCATCCAAAATATTTGGAATAACTTCACTGATGTCTCTGGAAACGATACCTTAATCACATGGATTGAGATATAGTAACGTTAACTTCATCCAATTTCCTCTTGAATTGATGATCCTTGTCTCCACCATTTTCTGCCTATTGATTGAATAATATTGGGTCAAACGATTCTCTCCGCTAAATTGGATCAATCATTTTTTGTCTTGACCTTGTGCGCTTCATTGGTATTGTAATCCAATACTTTAAATTGATTGCTTTCCATATCAACTCATCCAATGTATCATATAGTGTCTCATCTAAACACCTCACTCCTTGGGACTATTTCAAGTGGACCCAATTTCAACCCAAGTTGGCCCTGCTGAAAATCTTCATCTTAAGTAGATGTCTGGTGGAACAGGTTTTCTTGCAGCACTAGACAGTTCCATATCTAGGCTGCAAGTCCTTTTCCCAAATCTTGAGTATCTTCTTTGGCATCATTTGCCATATAGGAGTCACATTCAAATGCTCTAATTCTTCAATCATTTTATTTTCTTCACTAGTTGCTCCACGTCTGAGTTGGGTGAATCCAATTGAATGTGATCCACTTCACGTTCCATTAACAAGATGAAACTTCTCAGACTAATTTTACGTTTTCCTTTTTCAATTATGTTACTTTTCTGAGTAACTCATTGCCAAAATTGGAAACATCTTTGACTCCTTCCTTGATCTTGACAACTCTCCCCTCCAAGGCAGCAAATTCTTAACAATCTGCAGAATTTAAGGCGTTCTTGTTGATGGTTGCCACTCTGTCCAGAATTTTCTTAACTCATCCTTGTACAACATCTTGTCCTAATGTCCCTACTCAATTACACCCTTGTAGTGAGCACCAATTGTTAAATCTAGGGCTTTGCTGCTTGTTCACAGAATCCCTTTAACCCCTAATTGATAACTGCACAGGTTGGTTTGTGCACTTCTCCTGTTGTCTAATGATATATGATATTATTGATAATAGTATGAAGACTATTATCTGTAGTTAAATAGATCACTAGTGTTGATCCAACAATTGACTGGTATTCCTCCTCGAGATACTTTAGATGTCCTCAGTAGGGATTATACCCTTATCAGCCTTACTTGATCCACACTCAGATCCCTAGTTTACAGAATCTCTCTGGTGACACAAAGTCAGCAGCAATTCCTGTCTCAGCTCAGTTTCTTTTCTTAGGATCCTCAATCCTTACTCTTTATCCTACTAAAGATTCTCCAATTAAAGCACACAGTAATAATTTCCTTAAAGATGAATAGAGCTAATAAAAAATCCTTCTTATTACTGTTTTTTCTTATTAAGTCATAAAGTCTATTTTTTATTAAGTAAATTATAAGGGAATTTAAAGAGGGAATTTGGTGCCCAACCCTCAGTTGGCATCCCAGTGATGAACCAACAGCCTTTGCCATTGAATTACCCTTTGTCATCTCATCAGCGATGGTATTACCCATCAGGGTTAGGATTCTGTCATCAGACATCCTTGAGACCTAAAATGGAAAGAGTCAGAAAATGTGTCCCTAACATTTTCTACTTGATCCTAGCAAACCAACCATATTTGGCTAGCGACCTGCTTAGGTAATGGGACTTGTTACCCATTATAACAGGTTGTGAACCAACTGATCAAATTGCTAGTTGCAGGAAGCATCACTTGCCTTGCAACTTGCTCCTACAATTCCCAATCAGTTAGTGATGAAACCTGACCAATCCCAATTGGTACACCTGATAGTTAATCTTTGATCAGCTATCAGATGCCCCCATTTCATTGGAAACTCTGCCCAACAAGATCTTAAGTATTCACCTGGATCAATCCCCCAACGTATCTGAACCAGGAGAATCGCATATAATCCCTCAAGCACTATCAACCTGAAATCAGGGTCAACCAATGTCCAATTTACTCGCTATAGAAAATTATCCCCAAAGATCCATGGTAATATAGATGGCTGGAAATATGGGAAAAAATCCCAACATGTGGCTTGTCAGAAGAATGGTGTTCATTTTGAAGGTTGACCAGGTAAAAGTGGGTCCACACAGAATGGTGTGGTGGACTTCTGTTGCTGAAGTTTTGGTGTTCACCCATGAGGTAAACCTGGGCTATGTGATCTCAGCTGGCCAAAGGTGCACCACTTTGGCGCCTGTACTTCAGGGTTTGACAAAGTGAAGGAAATTGACACCATCCTTTGGTCAGAGTAGTTATTTTTTGTCTTTGTAAAGTGAGCAATCTGGGATCAAAAGTTCAACAGGGCAAGAATAAGGTCAATGCGGGACATAGACCTCAGCTGACTGTTGTGCACATGGGGATGGGACATGTTGGGTATTAGCGGTGCTTGTTTGGGGAGGGCATTAAAAAGCCTCAAGGTGGCTTATAGAACGTGGAGTTTGACGTACCCTTGCAGAGGGGTAGGTGTTGAAGGTCAGCGGTTGGTGGCTGGGTTAGCCCAGCAGTTCAGGTCGCCACCCACAATTGGATCAAGTGGAAGTGGGAGGGAAGTTATGGCCAAGAGGAATTTCTGGTGAACCCCTGAACAGGTTGGGTCATAAATATTAATGAGAGCGTGCACTTTATCATCCCATGAAAAGGACATGACCAGCACACATCAATCAAGGTACAAACTTACAGAAATAAATTTAAAACTACATGTCACACATATAAGCACCCCACAGTGAGGAGACCAAAGAGAAAGGGAGGAGAGGAGCATGGTTTCCCATGTGTCCTCAGCACTGTGTGGACAGT
Organism: Massospora cicadina; assembly: GCA_022478985.1. Lineage (NCBI taxonomy): Eukaryota > Fungi > Entomophthoromycota > Entomophthoromycetes > Entomophthorales > Entomophthoraceae > Massospora > Massospora cicadina. Next base: position 132,862 of record JAKSZP010001443.1, on the reverse strand, counting down.
GGGTTTCCTGAATATCCAGGATGTCCACAGATAAATTAATATGTAAAAAACTCAGTTTAATAGCTTGGTATGGTGAGGCCTTGATTTTAGCAATGTTCAACATCCCTATTGTTAAGGAGACCCCCATCTCACCTTAGGTGCAATAGGAAGGGCCTCTTGCCCTTTCTTCGCCTCTTTTTCAGCATGCGCTAAGGCAGCATGTGTGCGGGCAGCAATAGAGATAGCAGAGTCTTAGTTGTCCTTTGGGACAATATCAACATTTTTGGTATGGTTCTTCATTTTAGTGGAATTTGACTTCTGCTGAGTTTTTGTAGGTAGGTGCTACTGAGGTGTACCAATGTGGGTCAATTCAAACTTGGGGATGGCTAGGATGCAATAATTGGTTTTTATTGGTGCTTGGTAATTTTGGTTGGGTAAATCCGCCTAGAACACCTGATCTGCAGGTAGGTGTGCCCAACCTGATTGGTGAGTGGATTCATGATCTTCTTCTGCCGCAAATGACTCAATGTCAGCTTGAGTCTGGGCAGGTGGAATCATGGATGCTGCCAATGCTGCAGCCTTAGCCACTTTTCTAAATGCCTGTTTGGCCTTTTTTGCGCTCTTGTAAGGACACAGGTTTTATCTGAATGTATTACCCCTGAATGCCCCTGGGAAGGCAGCGTCAGTGTCAATAACCAGCGTTAGATTTTTGGCGATGAAGAGGCTCACTGGTGCTTTTTGACCTTAAATCCAACAATTTAAAGAAAGGGTTTTTCCACCACTTATAATAAAATAACAAAATTTAATAGATAATAAAAAGTTTGAGTTTTATAGCTTATTTTAGTAAAATTGGCGGGGTAAAGAAATGAACCCTCTTAATAATTCAATACTTAGTAATTAAAGTATTAAGGCTCAAAGTTCAGATTGTTTGGTGAATTCCAAATTAGGCAATATGAGAAGTTAACCTATCAGATCATTTTAAAACTCGCCTTACTTCAGGAAATGGTTAAGGAAAGGGCAATGATAGGCATTTTATATCCATAAGGTAGGGTTCTGATAAATTTTACCCAATCATTTGATAGGAAAATTTCTGCACTTGTTTGGACCCCCTCCGACCCTATAAAAGGAGCCAGTCTCTGCAGTGTAGGATGTAACAAGTTAGCTCTGGCTAGGAGAGGAGCCACCAATGGTCTTCCCATATTTGGCTGATGATTTGGGGCAATATGACCGCCTTAACTCATAGGGTTTTGCTGAGTATTATAGTTAAAATTATTGCCCAATTCACCTGGTTTCACTGTAAATCTGCCTGGGTCTTTTGGCTGATTTTATCCTTATTTTCGTCCATATTATTAGCCAATACACTCTTAATACACAATTGGACTTGTAATTGTCTGACATTACCCCCTTCAAGGAGTGTTAGTGGAATAGTAAAGGCACAAGAATTAGCCATGGGCACAGTTCACATTAACTCCTGTAGCCAGGGATTTGATATAGTATATCCCTCTCAATTATAAGTGATTACAAATGAGCCTTCCCAGATAGAACTAAGCTTTTCACTTCTTGAAGTGATTTGGTTGTGGTAATACAGTACCAAATCGATACTTGGAATGAAGGAAGAGGGGCCCTGAGCTCATTTATGGCTTGGACTTCTTTAGTAACAGTCTTTTCTAAATTAGTCATGGCCTCTAATTGTAATTGGATAATGTGTTGGGCCAACTTTTCACGGCTTGTTCAGGATCAATCCTGTCAGAGAAAATATTCTTGGCTAATAATGCTGGCACCCCAGGTTCTCGCCCATATAACGCACCGAAAGGGGACATCTTGAGGATGCAATGGTAGCCAATATGGTAGACCATTTGGGCACTGGGTAAGTAAAGATCCCAGTGGAGAGGGTCTGAAGTGGCCATTTTGCATAAAATCGAGACCAGGGTTCCATTATCTCTTTCTACCGCACCATTTGTGAATGAGTTTTAGGGGGCTGAGAAGAGTTGTTGAGCTCCCATGAAAGTGGCGAGGAGCTTTACCACTTGCGAGGTAAAATTTTTCCCATTGTCACATAGGAGGACCTGGGGGGCACCCATTCTGGGTGAAGATGTACTGGTGTAAGAAGGTGGCCGTGGCTTTAGCAGTTTGAGCGAAAAGAGCAAAAGATTCAACCCATTTGGTGAAATGATCAATACTGACCAATATATAGCGATTTCCACTTGTAGTCTGAGGGAGAAGACCTACCACATCCAAACTTATGGTGTGAAAGGGTTGTTGAGGCGTTGTAGGTTGATACTGATATCAGGTCTTGAAGCTGGTTTGTTTTTTACAGGTCAGGCATGCACCAAAGACTTCAGTTATGGTTTCCATGATGCCCTCTCAATAGTACCGCTCTTTTACCCACTTGTAGGTGTTGCATACTCCGCCATGCTCCATGATAGTGTGAGACTCCAATATGACAGGTACTCACTCAGATGGCCGGAGATAGGGCAACCAATTACTCCTACTTTCTTATATAATTTCCTGCTCTCTACCTTAGTGTTGCGGGAGTGCCATGCTAGCACCTTTATATTTATTCATCTCCAGAAGCCCACAAGTCAGGAGTCATTAGGAGATCATGCAACCTCTCAGCTTCACTATTGTCAAGGTGAAGGACAGGAAGCTGCTTCAGCCCATCAACGTTCATATGGCGTGTCCCAGCTTGGTGCTCAATGGTCATATCGTAATGCTGAAATGTAAGTGCTGAGGAAAGTCCCTTGTGTGTCAACTGGGCCCTCTTCCAATTTACAAGTAAGAAGGCTCTGAAGAGGGTGGCTGTACACCTCGTTACCCAGGGCGACCTCGCCCACGTGGTAGATGAGCGCTGGGTAACAGCCCTCCCTCTTCAGATCCCTCCCCCGGTGCCCACACTCACCTCAGCAGAACTATTATGCCTGCTCAGGGAAATTTGCACCAAGATCTCCAAAATGAAGTCAATTGATCCAAAAATGAGTGAAAACAAGCCTGATTATTGGAATACACATAGTTGAAAATGGACAAAGATTGACTCATCGGCTGGAATCACCAACGGTTTCAATTCAGCCAACACCACAATCATCAAAATTAACCCCCTCTCAAAATCGTCGGGGATGATCCCCAATGTGCATGTAGTAGCATTGGACACCATCAATGATAGCTTTGAAGCTTCCTTCTGGCAAATCAGGTGTTGCGGCTGATGCAACGCTTTTGACTGGCTAAATGGCCCAGAAACTGGGCATGGGCAGGTTGGGCACCCCAAACCCATTCCCACCCAATTGGGACCACCCCTATGTGGGGTGGCCCTGGGGGATTCCTGCTGCTCATTAGGCCAGACGCCATAACGCCAGCCGTCAGAAATGCAGTTGAGCCTTGGTTCAGGCATTTGAGGTCAAACTGACAGCGACTTGGCCTGCCGCCAGTTTCTTTGATGTCAGTTCCTAATGAGCTTATCTGCCCCCATTCCCAAATATTTCGCCAGTTAGGTCAAAATTGAGGGTCCCAATCCCTGCTTGTTTCCGCATCAGTTTGACCACTATTTAATCAGTTGCATCACAATTAGAAAATTGTTGGTCAATTTTATTCACTTTCCTTTACAATAAAATTTGCCTCAAGAATACCATCAATTTTGATTTTATTGATATCCTTCTGGTTGCATTCCCAATGGCTTTTCTCTGGTGGCCTGTTGGTCCTTATACTGATGGGCTTTACCAGTACTTATGGTCACTATGGCCCCTACCTCGTCAACTGGATTCAGCGAGATAGATAATTCTGGAAATCCAACCCCATTGTTATAAACTTCCGCCAACAATATACTGGGATATTGTGGCCTTACATCCACCATCTCCAAGCATGGATACGCCCCCTTGTCTCCTCAGTTGAATTGAACCCACCCTTTGGTGACCTTGTAGAAACTATACCTGTGGTGCCACCCCCTGCAGCAAGACCGCCTGTGTCTGAGGCTGTCTCTATTTGGTTTGTTCTCAGGTTGCTCTTCACAATTGCCCTACACCAACGGTTTATCATTTCCCAATTCACAGCTCCATACAACGTCGTACATGTGGCAATGCCTCTGGCATTCAGGCTTTCTTTTTAGGTGCTTATGCATCCTGACTGACAGGCCAGTCTAAACTTCTTCTGCCGTTTTCATGACATGGAGCTTAAGAGCTCAGTGAGCCAACCGCCCATTGGGATCTTTCATATTCTGCAACCACTTCAATAAAGCATGGTCAGTAATTACTTTGAATGATGTCTCATATAGAAAAGGGCCAAAGTATTTGACCAAAAGTAAGATGGCAAAGCACTCCTTTTCAGTGACGCTGTAATTGCGCTCAGCTTTTGAGAGCATCTTGCTAAAGTAAGATATGGGATAATCGACCCCATTTTAATCCAGCTGAGCCAAGATAGCTCTAACAGCATAATCAGAGGCTTCTGTGAACAACATAAAGGGCTTGTCATAGTCAGGGTCTGAAGTATTGACCTTTTTTGCAATAGTTTCTTCAGGGTCTCACATGAGGCCTTTTGTTCAGCACCCCAATGGAAAGGGGTGCTTTTTGCCTAGAGATGTACAAGGGACTCACTTAGCTGGGCAAATTTGTGGATGAATTGATGGTAATACCCCATCATGCCCAAGAATACCTTTATTTCATGAAGAGTTTTGGGCGCAAGCATTTTAGATATCACTTCCACCTTGTCTTGAAGGGTCTGAATCCCATCTTGAGAGATAGCGTGCCCAAGGAAATCCAATTTCTTAAGAAAGAAAGTACATTTTGAGGGCTTCAGCTTGATGTTAGATTCCCGCAAGCGTTGAAACACTTTCTTTAAATGTGTAATATGCTCATTGAAGGTCTTGGAAAATAATGTGATGTCATCAAGGTGTACAACCACACAGCTCAGCTTGAGATCATGAAGAATATGATCCATCACCCGCTGAAAAGTGTTTGGCGCATTAAACAACCACTGAGGTAGAAAAGTGGGTTGGAACAAACCAACGCTGCAGATAAGGGCGCACTTCTCCTGAATCTGTGGAGAAAATCCATTTACCAGTACCTGCTATCCAAAACCACAGGAAAAAATTTAGACCCAGAGAGTAGGGCCAGAGCATCATCAATGCGGGGGATAGAGTAGCTGTCCTTCTTGGTAAAATTTAAGCTTATGGTCTCCATAAATACACGATGACCTCCAATTTCTTCTTTATCAATAGGAGTGGGGATGACCAAGGACTTTGGGAAGGCACCAACAACCCAGCGTACAGCAGCTGTTTGAGCTCCGTTCATATCTGTAGCTCCTCAACTTTGGATTTGTGGTAGGGTTTGGAGTGGATAGGCCAAACATCACAGTGTCAATGGTATGAGTACAAACCTTCATGTGCACATAGTCTGTGTAAGAGGTAGAGAAGATGTCGCTATAGGACTCTAGTAAGGTGTGGACTTTAGCCAACTCAGCTGGGATTAGCTCATCAGAGATATAAACGGAAGGAAGGGTACATAAAGATTGGTTGGCGGGTAACCCCATATCTGCCATAGATCCAATACAGTGAACTTTATTTATTTCCTCAAGGGGAATCAGCATACCCCTTTTGATCTCTTGATGCTTTTTTAAACCATGTTATTTTTTTGGATGGTATCATTAGAATCCATTGGGTTATTCACACAGGTCGAACCCACTGAGCAATGGATGGATGATGTGGGGATTGTCAGTCCTTTGGACACATGTGAAAATATACTTAAAACAGGAGCAATTGCCCCAATTGATTCTTTATTTATTTTTATAAATACAGCTACTTTTCGCTGTCTCATCTTTCCTATGCTAAAAACAACCTAACCTCTCTCAATCGCCTATCTTGCTTATATACAGCAGCTTCAGGCGATACTGCTTCTTATGGCCTGGGCTATTCTATTCTGCCAATTCTCCTCAAATTCAGCTTTGTTATTCTCTAATCCTCTATTGCCCTAATTGTAGGCAATTTACTTCATATTTGTCAAATGTCAACATCGCCTTATCGCCTTATTACCTTATATAGAGGCGATCCAATAAACCCATTATATCAATAAAGACCTGTTATATCCCAATATCGCCTCATCTCGAGGCACTCAAATAATTGTAGTTGATATGATGTTTGGTGGATTCCGCCCTATTATCCCATGATTATTGTCCAGTCATATCAAAATCATGACATTACCCCCTCCTTGACTGGACAATAAGATCCTATTGTTTGTAAGGTTAGAGGAACTTTGCATGTACTTGGTTAATGATCTGACCACTTGTAGGATCATTGGTGGTATACACGTCGACTCCAGTTTTCTCTATTACTTCAAACGGACCAATCCAAATGCTAGCCAGCTTGTGCTTCTGACCAAATCCATGTTGGTCATGAAAGAGAACCATATCGCCTTTCTTGAATGGCGCCAGCCCACTATGATGTGCCTGATTTGCAGCCTGATTCCTAATCTTCTTAGTCAAGCTGAAGGAATATGCTTTGGTTTGCAGTTTAATCAGGATGTTCGTGAGGTTAGTCAAATAGCGGTGGTGTTCCAGTCCCCAAGTGTCTTCTACACATGCATAAAGAAATGCTGGGAGAGCCAGGTGTCGGCCATATAGTAATTGGAAGGGACTCTTCCCTGTGGCGGAATGGTAACTAATGTTATAAGCGAACATGGCAGTGGAAAGGAGAGAGCTCCATTTGGAAGGGCTATACGTTACTAATTTTTGTAGTATGTTCACCAGAGTTCCATTCACCCGTTTGACCATTCCATTGGACTTGGGGTGGTATGGGGTCATCAGAACCCCACGGATTCCCATAAGCTCATTCATCTTGGGGAGGATGTGCAAGGTGAAGTTGGTTCTGTTATCAGTGAGAATAAATTGAGGGCAACCGTGCCGCTGAATAATGCATTCCAACATGAATCTGGCCACCATAACTGCCCCCAAGTCTTGTATCGCCCTTGCTTCAACCCACCAGGTCAAGTGGTTGATAGCCACTAGAATGTACTTACAACAGTTGGCTCCTGTTGGCAAGGGGCCAACAACATCAAGGGAGACCGTATGCGAAGCAAAATGTGGTTTTACTAACTGATTGACGTCATACGGTGGAATGGCTTCTCCACTTGGCACTGATGGCAACAGGAAATAGTTTTGAGCACATCGAAACTCATACTTTCCAATAGTAAAGGGGCGTAACAACTCCATAGTCTTATGCACTCCACCATGCCCTACTGATCTGTGCACACCCATAATGATTTCTGGTCATGCTGAGGGGTGCGGGAAATTCACTGTGGAATTGCCAATTCATTTGTACAGTTCTCCATTCCGTTGGAAGGTATTCGTGCACATTTCATTTAACACTTTAATTTAATTGGGGCGGTTTGTCATCATATTTTCCACCAATCATCTTATCATACATCACGTTGCTGAGGTCCGCTGTCACCACAATAGTCAGTAATCGAGATAAACAGTTAGCGTTCTGATGCTTAGCTCCCAGCCAATGAAGAATCTCAAAATCATAAGCCTGTAACTTGAGATCCCATCGAGCCAACCATCCTTCCAGTTCTTTGAGGTTCTGCAACCAGTGTAATGATGCATGATTGGTTACAACTTTAAACTTTACCCCATGCAGATAGACTCAGAATTGTTTATATGCATAGATTACTGCTAAGCACTTTCGCTTGGTCACAGTATAATTAAGATCATGACATTTCAGACTATGACTATAGAATGCAACAGGATGTCCCTCTCCCTCATTGTCTTTCTGAGAAAGTACTGCCCCAACAGCGGAGAGGGACGCATCAGTCTGAACAATAAACTCCCAGTTGAAGTTTGGATATTGCAACACCAGTGCGCTGATCAACGCCATATGGAGTGTATCAAAAGTGGATTGATGACGTTCTGTTTATTCAAACACAATGTCTTTTTTTAACAACTTGTTTAGTGGCCCCTTAATATAGCTAATCATTAGGGATTAAGCGCTGGTAATAACCAACCATTCCCAAAATACCTGTGTGTCACGCTTACTATTGGGAGTAGTCATTTTGCTGATGGCCTCCACCTTAGCCAGTTGTGGTTGCAGCCCTTTTGAGTCTACCAAAACCCCATTTATCTCAGCTAATCTTTGAAGAAATTAAAATTCCGAATCTTAATTTTAATGTTCGCCTCAGCCAGCTGGTGGAATACTGTTTCAAGGTGGTCGAGGTGCTCCAAAAAGGTTTGAGAGAAAACGTTAATATTGTCGAGGTATACTAGGATGCATGACAGTTTCAGGTCACCAAGAATAGTGTCCATAGCATGCTGAAACGTAGCTGGGGCGTTACCAGTCCTTGAGTCATTCGTGTTGGTTGAAAAAGGCCTTTAGAGGTGATCACAGCACATCTTTCCTGATCCACCAAGGGTAACTTGATTTGCCAGTTGCCTGATATCAAGTCCATCGCAGAAAAGTAACGGGTACCCCCTAATTGGTCCAGAGCATCATCGATTCTGGGCAAGGGATACAAATCCTTTTTTGTAATACTGTTGAGCTTCCAGTAGTCTATTACTACACGGTTGGTGCCATCCTTCTTTTTTACAATTAGAACAGGTGAATCCTACGGGCTTTTGGATAGTTTGAGCATCCCTTGTTCTAACAACTTGTTTATTTCCTCAGTAACCATGTCTTCCGCTGCCTGAGAACAGTGGATTGGCCAAGACCTTATAGGAGGATGATCACCATTGTCTACTTGATGGACCACCCCCTGAGCACACCCTAAATTGTGATTGTTGACAGTGAAAATCCCCTTATCTTTCTAATATAAGGCTATTGCTTGGTCTTTTCGTTCATCCAATAATCCCATTAAATTACTTCATGGTACCACCGCTAGCACATTGGCCAATGTCTCAGCTGGTAGACCAAATTCATCCAATGATCCAAAATCATGAACCTGATGGACCTTGTCTATGGGAATCAGATGTAGATATGCTATAGTTTGGTGGCGGCAGATTTGCATTGGTTCACTCTGAAGGTTTGCTAACAAAACCTTAATCTCCCCATGTCCCAGAGTATAATTCCTTGAGCCACGCGCAGCTCAACCCATGTTTGTTGATAGAGCCCAATAACTTCCCCGTATAACCCACTTGGCACTTCCTCCTCTAACTCAGTATTCACTAAGACTTAATGGCCAGAAGGGATAGATATAGGCCCTGCCGCTCAAAGAGGTATCCCTTGATATTCAAATATCTGCTGGGGGAGGGCCTGAGTCTTGCACTTTAGTTGATGGTAGCAAACAGGCCATACCCTGTCACTATAGGCAAGGTTGATATGGCTCATATGCACTGGATCCTTTGGTACTCCACTAGTAGTAAAGTAAATTGGGATCCGCTGACCCAGAATGGCGAGGGTCTCCTCCGTCATATCAACAACAGCCCCAAAACAGCGCAGGAAGGCAGTCCCAATTAAAAGGTCATAGTTTTCATTCAGTAGCACAATCACCAGAGCTACAATGACAATAGACCCAAAGCACAGAGGTAATGCACTATAAGCTCCCTTGGAGACAGTGCTTACAGCTCCAGCAGTTCCACAAACCATTCAATGGTCCACGTCAAGTTTCAACGTCAATTTTGCCATCAACTTAGTGGAAACTATGTTAACTGGAGCACCAGCATCTATTATAGCGCGAACTCTATTTTTTACTACAAAAATATCACATTATGTATACTCAGAATAAGAAGAATAATGACTGTTTAATATGTGAACATTTACAGGCTCTCTTTTTCCAAGAAAATTCATTATCCCTTCTCCGACTTGGGGGTATCCTCTGACAATGGCATCTACTGGAAGGGGACGTTCACTCCTTTCAGAGTTGGCGCATCAGAGGCAGAATCAAGTTGGTCTGAGGAAGCTTGATCAAGCATTTGACAGGCATAGGGCTTCAGTTGTCTGAGGGACTCTTCTTCCACCGCCGCCTTGGCTTGAGCTTGGGTTACTATGTTTACTCCTCCAACTGGATGCTGGTATAAAATTCCATCATCATACTGAGGGACTTTTGAAGGGTATATTACTATTGATTCAGGGACATTTGTGTGGATAATGTGGAGGTAGAGGGTCCCATCTCTATACCGCTCCATCTTACCCTGATAGTATTGATCTTGGTATATGTAGTTCATGCGGCGGTTATGGCAGAACTTTGCCAAATGACTAGGGCGACCAAATTCGTAGCAGTTAACCCCATAAGAGCCACGTCCTAGGTTATCATAAACGGGTCCAGATTGGAAAGTTTGGGGTCATTCTGTATAACCAGCCCCAGGTCAGTAAGCCAATTGTTGACATTTGGCATATTTAGGTCTGGGTCAATAACTAGGTTGCTGATGGTTGTCATGGCCAGACCATTGATGCTGATTGAACTGGTGATTATAATTCAGCTGAGGACGAGGCGCAGAGTTATAGAAAGGCTGAGGATTACTAAATGGAGCTGGAGGCGGATGATAATAATCTCCTGAATAAGAGGGTGCAGTAGCAGCGGTAGTATTGCATTCCATATTTGGTGGCGGAAAGTTAGGGGATACATGACGCAAAAACTGTAAAATCTTAAGCAGAGGTACTTCATCATCTAGAAGCAGTGAAATAACAATAGAAAGTTTGCAATATGGCTTCACTGTGGAGGACATGGCATTGCACACATTGGCTTCCACTAAGTACCCAGCTCCAATCAGTACATGGGATTCTGTTGCAAATCGATCAGCGAACTCTAGGAGAGTCTCATTTTGACAAAATCAGATTGTTAAGAATTCCACTTTCTGCTGTGACATTTTTGAGTTTCCCCCAAACAAGCGGAGTACAGTGTCCTTTACATCCTTATAGGTGACAGAACTACTTGGGAGGTAACAGGTGACCTGACTGGCGCTTCCTGCATATAAGGCAGATATTAACAACTTAGCCTTCCGTCTATCAAAGGCTCCTTCCATTGCAAACTCAAACAGTTTAAAGAACCCATGAATGTTTCCATTGCAGTCAAATGGGGGTAATTTTTCAATATTAACTTCCTCATCTCATTCATGGGGTTTTGGTCTATACTGAGGAGTGGATCGAGACCCAAAAGCAGATTCTTGATGAGGAGCAGGATTAGAGGAAGTTGGGATATCCAACGCTTTAAGGGTAGCATGACCTTCAGCCATTGGTGGTACCACCATTACTTGAGGGAGGTGTAGTTCTGACTCATATGTGTATCCAGTGCTACCATCTTGGGTGTAGTAGCTTTGACCAGCGTCTTATTCTCCCATGTATGATGCATCTTCTTGATAGTCATCATTGTCCCAGCGAGAAGACTGAGAAGGATTGGTCAATCTTTATTCTGCACGCTGCAGCCACTGGGTGGTATCATTCAATCATTCAGCAAGTTCTTTGTTTTGTAGTCCCAAGATTTGCATTTGGCTAAAAGTGCTATCAAGTTGGTGCATGACAGCATTTCGTTCTTGAAAAAAGCCATCTTGGTTTTTGAGCACGCGTCCAGGGTAACTTTGAGTTCCTCATATCCAGCTGGTGCAATGTTTTGTGAAGACTCCCCAATAACACAGCTTGGGTAAGGCATGGCTAGCGACTGGAGTTCCAGAGTGTTAGGTGTTTGATCAATGGGCCCCTGTAGTGAGCACCACTGTTATTTTTTTGGATGGTATCATTAGAATCCATTGGGTTATTCGCACAGGTCAAACCCACTGAGCAACGGATGGATGATGTGGGGATCATCAGTCCATCAGACACATGTGAAAATATACCTAAAACAGGAGCAATTGCCCCAGTTGATGCTTTATTTATTTTCATAAATACAGCTACTTTTTGCTGTCTCATCTTTCCTATGCTAAAAACAACCTAACCTCTCTCAATCGCCTATCTTGCTTATATACAGCGGCTTCAGGCGATACTGCTTTTCATGGCTTGGGCTATTCTATTCCGCTCATTCTCCTTGAGTTTGGATTTGTTATTCTCTAATACTCTGTCGCCCTAATTGTAGGAGATTTACTTCATATTTGTTGAATGTCAACATCGCCTTATCGCCTTATCACCTTATATAGAGGCAATCCAATAAATCTATTATATCCAATAAAGACCTGTTATATCCCAATATAGCCTCATCTTGAGGCATTTGAATGATTGTAACTGATATGATGTTTGGCGGATTCCGCCATACTATCCCATGATTATTGTCCAGTCATATCAAAATCGCGACAAACCATATCCTTCTTGGTGAAATTTCCTAGAAGAAGGTTGATATGTTGTTGATAGGCAGTGTCCAGAACGCCTGGCAAAACCATTACTCCAAAAGACTAACTCCAGCAATGCTAGTTAGATGCAATAAGAAGTTGTGGGGGATTTGTAGGGTAATCTTAGTGTTGACTACCCTTTGTTCACCCGCTTTAATTACTATCTCTTCCAAAGCATAGAAAGGGATACCCTCAAGGGCGTCCACTGATAAAGGAAACATTCTTTCATGCTGTCCTGCCTTAGTGTAATATATTGTTAAGGCGGAAGAGGGAAACTCAACAAGGCAAGCATGATCTTTTTTGTTAAGCTCATCATATGTCAAAATCAGAGGAACCTCATAGTTAAAAAAAAGGAAAGAAAGCCCTTCTTCAAGTTAATAACACTTCATATTTGAGCATGAACTGGGTACCAATGAGTATATCATAGGTATAGTTGGCCAAAGACACAGCAAAGGATGAGAGGAGAAGTTTCCCAAATTCATATGGATAAAGATGAGTAGGCCCCAATGGCGCGAGTGTTGTTTAGCTCACAGTCTCAAACTCTTGAGCATAGTTGAGGTCAGGGGCCAACTTGATTTTTTTAAGTTCTGGAAGACACAACCTTCACAGGGGACCCAGTGTTGAGAATAGCCTTAACCCGCACTCCATTAACAACTACCTCCACTTTAGTTAAAGTTCCACCCAAGTTGGGGGGAAGAAAGAGGACCTCCTTCAGCTGGAGAGTAGAAGCAAGGCGTTTGGCAGTTTAAGGAAATTTATCCTGGATAGACTGCAGTGTATACACACTCTGAGTGTGTCAGATCATTGTGACAATGAGCTGGTCAGCGTCACTGTCAGTATCAATAACCCCAAGCCTCTCAACACCTGATAAAGATATGTTTGGCGGGGTATTCTAGCCCAATCCACTCTCTCTGGGTTTAATCAGTTGGGTACCTCCAATTCACTTGGGGCTTCTAAAACATAATGACCCACATCTTCACCACCCCTTCAGATTTGTTATCATAGGGGTTATTAATGCATGTTAGGGATCCCATAGGGGGTGAAGTAGGTTCAGGGATTCCCTTATGGCAGGATAGATCCTGGGGTGTTCCTCCATCTTACTGACATTTGGGTGAGGCGTTGGAATTGTTTTAGATCAAATTTCGACTTTTCAATAGTGGGCTTATGCTGATTCATGGAGACAAGTTTCAGGCTAGAGTGAGCTGGATGAGAGGTCGAAGGAGATAGCATCAAGGAGGGAGATGCTTTATCCACGTCAGCTTTAGGTCAATATTTGGCTGTGTGTTTTTTTTTGAAACAGGTATTTTAGCTTTTGTGTTCTGGTAATTTAACCCACTGTTAGTGGAAGCGATTGGTACCTGAAAAAGAGGTTTATAATGAAGAAAAGGCTTTGAAACCACTTGGGATGGCCGCTCTGAAGAAGATGAGGGACAAGGCAAAGGGACGACTGCTTTCAACAATTGAGCTTTTTGAGCTTAAGATGAAGGGGAGCAATGCCCCATCACAGAAATTACAAATTGTTTATTGTTATGGGAAGATGAAAAAGTTTGTGATGGCAACTCCCTAGGAGCAGGTTTCAGAGGTAATCAGGCATAGTAGAGGCTAAACTAGTCGGCGTAGATGCTTGGCTTAAAGACTCTTGCATAATGTCAAACTCATAGATATCAGCCACCTCTAACAAGGCTTCCTTGATATCTCATACGCTTTTAAATGAGCTCTACAGAAGAGAGATGCATTGCCAAGGAGGGATGGGACGCCAAGCCAGCCAAAATAGCCGCAATAGCATCGTCTAGGGGTAGCATTTTAGCAGGCAATAAGGGTTGAGCTTTATTGTAAAAGTGTTCACCAAAAGAAGTGATGTATTCACCCTGTTGTAGGCTAAGGCACATTAAGCCTTTTTTGCCTGTTCAAACTTTGTAGGGAGCTGAATTCCTCATTGAGTGCTTGCTTCACCTCCTCCCAGGTGCTAAGGGTGGCCATGTGTGGAACCATTATCTCTTGAGCGTCATCACTAAAGCAGGAAAGGAGGTACTTGATTTTAAGATGGTCCGTTGTCACTTCCATAGCAACTTCATACATAAAGAGGAAAGAAGCAACTCTTCCCTCACCCAGGGTAAAGTTGTCCCTAAAGGGGGTTTATGGATACCAGGGGAGGCCCATAAGGGCCTTGCAATGAGTGCTGCTTGAGCCTTTTGAGGAGAGACAGATAACTAGATAGCTGGAGTTCAATAGAGGCTAGCTGAGGGTTTATTTACATCGTTTTTGTTGGTTTTTGTGGTGTACAGGCTCCCCTATTGTGAGCACCACTTGTTAGATTTTTGTTGATGAAGAGGCTCTCTGGTGCTTTTTGACCTTAAATCCAACAATTTAAAAGAAAGGGGGATTTTTCCCACCACTTATAATAAAACAAGAAAAACTAATAAATACTAAAAATTTGAGTTTTATAGGTTTTTAGTGAAATTGGGGGGTACAGAATTGAACCTCACTAATAATTCAATACTTAGTATTTAAAGTGTCAAGGCTCAAAGTTTGGATTGCTTAATAAATTCTAATTAGGCAATATGGGTGGTGGACCTACAAATATTTTGAAACTCGCTTACTTCAGGAAATGGCTGAGGGAGGGCGATAATAGGCTTTAGATCTGTGAGGTAGGGTTTTGATAAGTTTTACCAAATCATTTGATGAAAATTTCTGCGCTTGTTTGGACACCCTATGACCCTACAAAAGAGGCCAGTCTCCATGGTATAGGCTGTACCAAGTTAGCTTGGCCTGGAGAGGAGCCTCCAATGGTCTTCCCATATTTGGCTGATGATTTGGGGCAATCCGACCGCCCAAACTTGTGAGGTTTGCTGATTGTATAATTGAATTTATTGCTCCAATTCAATGGGTTCCACCAAGAATTTGGCCAAGGATTTTTGGCCAATTTCATCCTTATTTTTGTCCGTATTATTATCTAATACACTCTTACTACACATTGGACTTGTAATTTTCTGACATCTGGTTTGTAATGGGAGTCTATGCTTTCCATTGCGTCAGGGAGGGCTTCATTTTAATTGATTCTCTCTCTGGGAGGACAGGTGTGCGCTCATGGCCAAAAGCACAACAAAAGTTGCAGATAGTGGGTGCGCTATCCATTGTAACATGGAATGGGTGGGATTCCTGCCCATCAATATTCAAAACAGTGGTGTGGGAGATTTGAGTTAAGTCTTCCATGATGACTGCAGATGGGGTGATCACTGCAATCGCTTTGCCCATTCACAGCTCCAGCATAAGCGTGAAGCGTTGCATTTTAAAGGAGTGAAGTTCCTCATAGCTTCTAAGCCTAACAATGAGGTGGTGCTCTAGCACTATGTGCTTTATCGTTTTGGGGAGGAAGTCAAATGTGACAAGTTTTTGGTTTATATTAGTCCAACACGTGCTTTCATTTTGATCACTTGTTGACCATCTGGGAGATTGACCACCACGTGCACCTGTGCAGCGTTGATTGCTCATGTGTGGATTCAAACCTGAGATCCAACCATCCACAGATCATAGAGTGTGGTGCAATATATACCGCGGCTGGGAAGTGTTTGTGCACATCCCTGCAAAACTTTTTCCCAAAGTGCCATTAATTTGATATCCAGAAAAACTCAAACCCTGTGCTCTACTGATGACATGGGCTGAAAATGCAGAGTTTTGATGGACTGATTGCATTTAACTAGCCAGGCTAAAATCTCTGGCAAAATATTCAACACTGTATTCTTTATTTTACCTTGGCCACCGGTGATGCCAGGGTGTTTGCAAACTTTGGATGGTGCGAATACCAACCCTGTGCCCTTTACTACGCTCGCCCAACCTTTACCCAATATTGGGTGCACGCTCATCTCCTCATGATGATTATAAAACTTGCATAGTCTTGAATCAAATCAGTTGCAATAGTGATTGCAACAAAAAAGTAAAACTCTCTATGAAAAATTAAAAATTATTTAAATTGAAAGTTTGGGCCATGGCTAAATAAGTGCAACATTAAGAAAATTTTCAATTTTCTCAAGTTTAACTGATTCAGAATTATATAAATTGGAATAGAACTTGTGCACTTTGTTTGGTACCACTGCCAGCATCTCCGCTATGGTAGCATCCATCCATTAAGCCTGTGTAAAGGCTACAGCAGTTTTTAAAGGATTAAAATGTGGCAGAAAAATAAGCAGAACACAATTAGTCCTCTGTAATGTTTTTTTTGCTTTAAACTGAACAATAACGCGGTGTTGGTGTTCACTTTACAATGCGTTCAGGCAGGCGGATACCTAGCACACTTTTGCCCCCATGCAGGGCTGTAGCCTGCAGCAGGAGCATTGCGTTCAGGGTGATCCACTTCAGCTAATAATCATTTGATGATGGCTGAGGCTGCATAAGTCTCTGTAATGATATGTGGCTGGAATGACTTATTGTGTGCAGTTTAAAATATGACCAAGTGGTCAAAGTGTCTACAAATAAAGGAAAAATAAAATCCTGTGCCAAAAATATATTTCTGACTCAGATAGTGAATTCTGGTAGAGCTAAAATTTCCATCCAAGGTTTACTCCATCTGGGCTCCTGTGCAGGTGGACAACAATAGAGTAAATAACACCAAAACAAGTCAGTAATTGGTTAATTCAAATGTTGTAGTTTAAAGTTTGAAGTTTTGGGACGAAAAGCCAAGGGCATAAGTATTAAAACAATGCATGGCATAGAAATCAGCTGGCCATTGCGCACATGAGGGCAAGTCATGTTTTGTAAGAGGAAAGAGTATTTGGTTATAGGTTTATAGAGGGCCAGGGTGGCTTTTGGAACGCGAAGCTCAACGTGTTTCTGTGGGCCTCTTCTATTTAAGGACAACGATTGGTTGTCAGATTAACCCATCAGTTCATTTCTCCAACAACAAAGGAGTTAGAAGGAAGGAGGAACGCTAAATTAGAAAAAGACATAACAAACCTGTGAAAAATTTTGGGGCATAAACGCTGGCGACTATGTGCACCTTGTCATACCAGGAGAAAGTATTAGCAAGTATGCAGCCATTCAAGTATAAAGTTTTACAAATAAATTTAAATTGCTGGGTCATATGTACTAGCACCCCACAGTGCTGCAACTAAAAGGAAAGTGTAGGGTGGAGTATACTTCCTCATGTTTCCACTTCCACTTGTGGACAGTGGGTTTCCTGTATTGACAGGATGTCCACAGGGGGGATTCTGGAGGAACTCAGTTTCTTGGCACAGGATGGTAAGGCCCTGATTTCCGCAATGTTCAACGTCTCTATTTTTACTGAGATGCCTATAGCACCTCAGGAGCAATTGGCAGGGCCCTCTGGCCCTACTACTTCACTCACCTTGGGCATTGTGGCATTCTTGCTGCGAGTAACATACTGGTGGGTAGGCATGGATCTGTAATTAGCACCCTTCATGGCTGTAGACTTGAACCCCTTCTTTCCTTTAGAATATATCAATTTTTCATTACAGTGCACTTGCAGTGCTACACTAGCTGATTCATGTGGGTATGATTTATTTTGATTGAAAAAACATTCTCACTTGGAGCGCAATTTACATGAATGGAGTGTGAGTTGCTATTCCTTAGCTGAAAATAGGATCCCTAATTAGAGTTCTATGAGGTCTTTTTCATTACCAGATTGGATTCTGGTAACATTCAAATGATTCATTGCCTTTAATTCATCTTATCTACCTGAATCGGTTAAGAGAGATGTATTCTTCGCCAAGGCCTTTGCCTTGGCTGAAGCAAGCTTACAGACTTGTTTGCCCACTCAAGCTCCTTTAAGGAAATTGAATCTACTATCATTTAGCGTCCATATTCTCTAAGTATAAGGCAATGGTGCTATCTTCATTTTAGCATTCTACCATCAGTTTCATTCATTTTTTTCACAAAATTAAAGACCTCTCAGTCCTTCTTAGACTTAAAAAGTAAAAACTTAGTTCTCAAAAGCAAGGAAGTGGTTACAGATGGCAGTGCGATCTCCACCTTTACATAGAAAATTTATTTAACTGAGGCAAGCTGACCAGGGGATAGGCATTACCAAAAGAAAGAAATGACATGAAACCTGAACAGGGTCAACTCCATCGAGAAAGTTTTTTCCACCTCCAGATTGGGACTCATATTTTTCTGGTTACATCATGGGTAAGGTTTTCATGTTATTAGACCTGCTAACCGCCAATAGCTTCCTTTGGCTGGCATCCCAATTGTTGTGCAAAGGTTAGTAATCAAACCTGCAACCTTCAGGTTGGTAGCCGTACGCCCTACCAACTCGCCTTCCACCCCCAAAATTTAGATCTTTTGCCATCAATAATAATGATAGTGATATGGGAGAACATGGTGAGATCCTCCAACTCTGGGTTTGTCCAGAATACCGCGACATCCTTCTTGTTACTATGGTCTGGCATAAGGTAAAATCATCTCATTTTAAGCTATTTAAATTTCTCTTTAGTTACACAATCTCTCATGGAGGCAACACTTGACAAAAATGTTACCAATGGTTATCAGAAGGTATATTAAAGCAATAAAGAATCCTTTGTTTAAGTCGAACTTGTTTGCATGGTCTTGATCACTTGCTGACCTTCAGAAAGGTCGACCACAACGTGCACTTATCTGCACTGGCAGCTTCTTAAGCTGTTTCAAACTCAAGGTTAATCCACCCATGATGGATAGTGGGTTCATGACATAAACAACATATGGCAATAAAGTATTTTAAGCATTGTTGTTTTTCATCCATAGTACCAGCATATCTGTTCCCAAGAAAATCCAAGGACCTTGTTAATTTAAAACAACGGTGAAAAAGTAAATCACAAGATAACTAACTCTTTAAAAGTTGGAAGTTCAAAAATCACGATGGGTGAACCATTTAAACTATCTGGTTGTACTGTACATCATCAGTACAAGGAGCGTTTGTTACCCTTGGGTGGTAAAGGTATAGGCCATTTGCCCATTACTGCATTTGCCCAAGCAATAATTTTCTTTTTTGATACTGCTTATCTCACCTGTACTTTATCAGTAATTCAATTTACTAATTAAATTGAGGTGCAAAAGTTATGGAAACAGGAAATAAAAGTCCTAAATGTCAGAAAACTATGGTTAATTTGATATATCTATCTTTTAACCATTGTTCAGGAATGAAATCGAACAAAAGTTCCAACTTGATTCAATTTTATCTACTTCTCTTAATAATTGCATTATGGCAAGTTATATATTTAATCAAATATATCTTGGAATTAGTCAAACTATCATCTAACGCTTTAGATTACAAATGAATACTATCATCAGTTATGATCATAGAATATCTATGCCCATTTTGCTTCTACTTAATATTCATTGAGCGTATGAATATGATATCAAGTTCTTGAAAATTTGCTGAAGGTGAGTAGATTTGACTACAGACATGGTTTTTTGACTTAAGCCATTACCAAGATCTTATCCTTATTATAAGAGGGTGCACGTGTTAAGTACTGAACAAGAATGCAATATACTTGTCAAGATTTTGATATGACTTTATGATAAAACCTAAGTAGTTATGGCGGAATGGGTGGATTGGCCAAACCTAGTATTATGAATTATTGATGAGATTGCCTTAACGTAAGGCAATAGGGCGATAACAAGCTTCAAACAAATATTTAGTGGATCACTTCCAAATTAAGCAATAAGGCGATGTTGACGTATGAAAAATAATTAGTAGATTGCATTTGATTAAGGCGATTGTGAACTTAATAAATAGTAGACTCTGCTGGAAAAAATGAGAATATGGCGGAAACAAATAGTATAAGCAAAAGGGTCAGTATCAACCAAAGTCACTTAAAGAGATAGATGAGAAGATTAAAGGAGAGGATTGTTAGTAGGAAAGAGAGAGCGGAGCAGCAAGCATCCACTGTAAATATTGAAGTTAAATAAAGAAGTGTCATTGCAAAAATTGTTTATCTATTTTATTATATTTACCTTAAGTGTGTGCTGAAGACCAACAATCTCCATATTATCCATCCTATTGCTCAGTGGGCTTGACACTGCACAAAAACCCTTCAGCATATCTTCCAAATATAACCAAAATTATAATAGTGGCTCTCACTACAGGGGGCCCATTATACAACCACAAAAAATTCAAATTATTGTCCATTCGCAAGCCATGGCATCTCAGGCCTGCACTAAGGGGAATCATCCCAATCGCTGTTCTTGCAGAAGCTGCAGAAATCAAACTTGTTGTGGATACCATGCTCAAAAAACAAGCAGAGCTCCTTCGGGGCATGAAGATGTTAAAAACAACTTTAAAACGCGGCTAGTCAGTTGTGGTACTTAAAAAGCTAAACAGGTAACTTGCCAATTGCTTGGACAACGCTACTGTTTGGCTACTTTGTACAAAGCAGAAGTTAAAACCTCCCTTTTACCCACCTTGCCTACATTGGGAATTAAAAGGAAAAGGGTTGCTCAGAAAAGATCATGTTATGATGAATACCAGACTAGATATCCAACTGAAGAGCTTTTCGCCAAGCACAAAGGCAGCATGAGCTGCTCAACTCATGATGGCAGCTTTGTGGATGACTATGTTCTAACCCAACGAACCTCTATGTGATGGCCGTCCTGCCAACCAAGGCAGTAGTTATGATCGGGAAGAAGAGGTCGTCATTGACAAGTTACCTCCATTTGACTGCAATGTAAACATCCACAGATTCTTGAAATGATTTGAATTTGCGATGGAAGGAGCCTAAGATTGGCATAAGGCTAAATTACTGATATCTACCTTGGATGTCAGGAATACCAACTAAAGCACCTGCTATATTCCAAATAGCTTCATTTTATATTAGGAGGCGAAGAATGTGCTGCAATTGTTTGGAAGCACTGCCAAGATTTTGCGGTGGAAGGCTGAGTTTTGACTATAGGGTTTCACCACAATGAGACTCTAGCTGAGTTTGCAGACTGCTTCACGATGGAAGCTCACATACTAATAGGGGCAGACACTCTAGCTGAGCCAATGTGGGAAATGTGATGACCTTTGCAGTGAAGCCATACCACAAGCTTTACAATGCCTAGGCTCCATTTTTATAGGACAACTTATCCCTGCCAAAATGGCTTGGTCTTGCGCCACCTATCCATTACTGTAAGTCTTGGGGAAGTTCTTGGGCTCTCAATTGAGCTATCTTTCCATTCCCAAATAAGAAAACACCAAAGAGGATGGCGGTACCCCTCATCAACCAGGGTGATCTCTCCCACATAGTTGATGAGCAATGGGTGACAGCCCATCCAAATCAGATCCCACCCTCGATTCCCTCACTCACCTCAGCAGAACTGTTGCAGGGAATTAGTGAAATCTGTGCTGAGATCATCAAACTGAAATTTGTCAGATCTAATTTGGGCGGCAATTGGGCTGATGGCCAAAATTCAAATGGCTGCAAAAGTATGAAGAATGAGATATTGGCTGGATCGCCTGACAGTTCCAATTTGACCCCTAATCAGTAGAACAAATATTGGGTACCATCGACAAAATTTTAAAGTCCTCTGATAGAAATTCATGTGTTGCGCCTGATGGGCTACTATCAACTGAACGAATGGTTAAATGACTGAGCACGGGCGGGTTGGCCGTCCCAAACCCATTCCCAACCAAATGGTCCCATCCCTATATGGGATGGCCTTGGGGGATTCCCATCGCTCGTTGGGCCAAATGCCATCATGCTAACCATCGGAACATAATTGACCCCTGGTCCAGACGTTTGAGGTCAAATTGACAGAGACTTGGCCCATCGCATGATTTTGTGATGTCAGTTCTCAAAGAATAAACCCCCCATTATCAACCAATTCGCCAGTTAGGCCAAATTTGTGGATCCTGACCATGCCTTATCACTACCCAATTAACCACTATTTAATCAGTTGCAAGGCACTGAGAAGATTGTTGGTCAATTTTCTTACTTTATTTCCCAAATAAAATTTTATTAAAAACCCCAAAGTTTTATCTCCTTCCTTTTGACCACATTCCTTAAGACATTTCCCTGGTGGTCTGCCGCTCAGCACTCTGGGTGGGCCTTACCAATTCTCTTGGTTACCATGGTTCCCTCCATTGCCAATTGGGCTCAGCAAGTCCAAATTTTTTTGTTTTACAGCCCTGTTCTCATGACCTTCCGCCAGCAATATACAGGGATCTTATGGCCCTATGTCCGCCAACTACAAGAGAAAATTCGCCTCTCTACCACCCCCAACGAAATGGTTTTTACAACCAAGAATCTCGCAGAAACTATCCCAGTAGTTTCCACCCCTGTTACTAGAGCCCCTGGATCTGAAGTCTATTCAGTGTGGTTTGCCGTTGGGATACTCCTAACCCTGACATTCTGCCACCATTTCGTGGTATCCTATTTCTCAGCTCCATATCAAGTCGTATGGTCAGCAATGCCTCTGGCATTCTGGCTTGCTTTCTGGATGCTCACACATCCTGACTGGCAGGCCGGTCTAAACTTCTTCTGCAATTTCCATGACATGATTGACCAACCATTACTTCCAGCCATTTCCGCCTTGATTTTCGAATTGGGCGCTGCAGTGGTTACCCTCTACCAGATGAACGTGCAATCAGTTTTGTGTTGTTTGTTGTTTGCTTGGTCACTTTCCAACTTTGGGAGAAGCATCCGTTCTATTTTGAAGATATTTCTTTAAGCCACCCAAGAAGTGCAGACTGCATCTTCTCATAATTCCTTCAACCTGGGAAAAGGATCAAGTATCCCCTCCCAAGAGATTGCCAATCAGGTTCTTGATGCTCTTTATGAAGTACAAATGAGGACATCAATCGCACTCAGTAATGCTTTGGCGATATCTCATGACCAACAAAGTCTCACATTGTTGGACGCTGTAGATGAAGATGCCCACCGTTGGGTGAGAAGTCTTTTACGTTCTTCCTCACAAAAAGAAGATCCCATTCCCCTGCTGGCTGCTGTATTAGCTGCCCTAAAGCCCCATGTGTCCCAATCAAATCACTTACTCAGACTACTCCTAAACATGGCTGAAACCCCTAGTTTGGCTTCTCTGATTTCCACCTTTTGTGAGCTGGCTTCCGCGTCAGACCTATCTACCGACATGCTTCAGGCAGTCTTTAGAGCGAGTTTGAATTCAGTTTCCGCTCACCACGTGGCCTGGTATACCATTAAGGAATCAGTGGATCAAATATGTGCCACCGCAACTACTATCAAAGCATTACCTCACCACATTTCCCCATATCAGAAGGGAAACTTTATGATAGGATTTCCTAACAAAGACGTAGACAATGCGCCTGACACTAGAGTAGCTGTTGAAGTGGATCCCAACCCCTCCATAACCCCCGAGTCAAAATTGCCACTTCCAGAGTCAACTATGAATGACTCTGTTCAAGCCCAGATGGAAGAAACAATTTCTCCCGCACTTGTACTCCCAATTTTTGCCCCAGCTAAAAACCCTGACCCTGGGTTCAACATACCCACTATCTCTTCAGTCTTTCTTGAGTTGGCCAAATCTCCAAATAAACAGAATTTCGCTTATTTCCTTGTCCCTATGAGAATCAGTGTCAGTCCTCATCATGTATCCTTCAAAGCTCTGGTGGACACTGGAGCAGCGGGGAACTTCATGAGTGTCGAGTTGGCATAACAATTAAAATTGGAAATGGATGTGAGCGCCTCAGTAATGGTGACCTCATCTGCTTACCAGTCTTCATATGTCATTCACCGGCTGTTACACTTCTCATTCCACCAATATAACTTCTGCAATCAGTTTTTGGCCATGCCAAATCTGGTATTCCCGGTGATCTTAGGTGTGGGATGGTGACGTCAACAACATGTGAAGATTCACTTAGAGTCTAATACATTGTCATTTACCAATGATGATTCATAGGGAGAGTTCCCTTTGATCAACACCCTCAAAAAAATACAAGGAACCAGCTCTATCACTACCTTAGTTACCTCCGCGGGGATCCTGGCCAATTTCCTGAAAGCTTAATGCAATACCGGGACATCTTTGATATGGAAAAAGCAGACCATCTGCCAAACCATTCCAGGTATAGTTGTGGATTTCGAACAACTGTGGAATTGAACATCAACTGCCCGCTGTATCCTCATACAGCGGAGGAAGAGGTCGCACTCAATACCTGGTTGGACGATATGTTAAAAAAAGGCTGGTTGTTCAAAGAAACCTCTCCCATCGCCTCCCATATTGTATTTGCAAGAAAATCGGATGGATCACTCCATCCTTGCATAGATTACGGTCACCTGAACAAAATATCAGTTACAGATCCCTACACATTGCCCTTAGAACAGACAATCAGTCAGGCGATTGCCAAATCCTGTGTTTTTTGAAATTGAATCTGGTGAATGCTTTCAATCAGATTCGAGTGATGGAAGGACAATAATGGCTGACCGCAATCTGAATGAGGAGAGGCATTTTTCAATTTCGCGTAGTGCCTTTTGAGCTGAAAAATGATCCCACTACATTTCAATGAATGATTGACAATGTGTTAGGGGATCTCTGGTTCTCCTATGCTATTGCTTATATTGATGATATCCTAGTCCATTCCTCAACTCCTGAACAACATGCTATTGACTTAGAAGCAGTGGTGGTTGCCTTGCATAAAGCAGGCCTGTTCCACAAAGCTTCCAAGTGTGAGTTTTATAAGGAAGAGGTTACATTTCTTGGAAACTTGGTACTTAAAGAAGGTGTCGCCATCCCCAAACAAATTAGATGCAATCCGAGAATGGCCAACCCCAACTACACAGAAGAAGCTTTGAAGTTTCTTGGGTACTATCATTTTCTTAAAAAAAATTTCCCCCACACTTTCCCAGTTGGCCGCCCCACTCCATCCCCTCACAGGGAAAAACGTACCATTTTGTTAGACCCCCAAATGCCAGCAGGCGTTTAAATCAATTAAGGAAGTATTTGTGTCTCCTCCCATTTTGAAACATGCCAATCCCACCAAACCATATATTATCACATGCGATGCTTCGTTGGTAGCTGTGGGCGCGGTGCTGCTTCAGGACCATGATGGTCTCAAACATCCGGTCACTTATTTCTCCCAAAAATTCACCACTACAGAGCAGTCCTGGGCCATTTATGACAAGGAACTGGCCGCTGTTGCATGGGCATTAACTCATTGGTGGTACCTGTTGCAGGGTGCTTGTCATGAGTTAATGGTTCGCACAGATCACCAAGCTCTCTTGTATTTTTGCAAACCCCAAAAATTGGCACACTGGCAAGCCTGAACCTATTGGGACCTGTGCAGTTTTAACTTCAAATATGAATTCTTCAAAGGTGCGCTAAATGTCCTTTCCAAATTCCTAAGCCATAGTCCCGCTCACTGTCCCTTGGAACCTGGTAAGAGGATCTCATTACCGTGATTCCTGCCACTCAAAATCTATCAATTGTTCCCTCCATTGTTTCATCCACCGCGTTGTCACCTGACGATCCATTATTGGCCCAGGTGTTAGCTGGTCAAATGGCCTGCCCTGAGGGCGTGGATTTGATTGAACACTTGACTCACTTGAGTCCCAAACACTCCCTATATTCTTTAAAAGAAGGTCTCATTTACTTTCGTTATCATTTTTGGGTTCCCCCTCCTTCCACCTGAACATATTCCGTGCACACCATGATCCCCCCGCGGTCAGACACCCCGGTAACAAGAAATGCATCAACTTGATCAAGTGAACCTTTAATTGGGCAGGACTGACCAAAGAGGTCCCGTCTTGGATCTCTGATTGTGTTATTTGTGCTAGGGCCAAGTCAGACTGTTCCAGAAAAAATGGTCTTCTGCACCTTTTACAACAGGCGGAAGGTCCATGGACCTCAGTGTCCATAAGTTTCATTGTCAATCTCCCCTGCTCTAATGGGTTCACAGCGGTAATGGTAGTGGTAGATCACTTTACCAGATTTTTCCTGTTTATTCCTTATACTTCTGCAATTACGTCAGAAGAAATGGCGCATCTATTCGTTCAACATGTGTTTTCAATGTTCAGTCTTCCCCAGGAAATCATTAGTGACAGGGGTACTCAGTTTACCGCCCAGTTTTGGAGTGAATTCTTGTCGATCCTTAAGATAACCCCCTGTCAATCCACAGCGTATCACCCCCAGTCTGATGGCCAGACCGAGTGGGTTAACCTAGTTCTCAAACGGTACCTGCATTGTTATGCTGTAGCAGCGCAGGATACCTGGGCTGATGACCTGCCTCTTGCCCATTTGCATACAATAATGGGACTCACACTTCCACGGTTTTTCACCATATGAAGCAACGTTGGGTTATAACCCATCATTCTCAGTCAGAGCATTCTTGTGACCAGAAGTGCAAGCTGCCGCGGATCATGCTGCCCATATTCAATCAGCCCAAGCTTTAGTGCAGGAATACCTCACTAAAGCCATCGATGACTATAAGTGATTTGCAGATTGCAAGTGCCTTCCAGGTCATGACTTTATGGTGGGTTCTTACGTCATTCTCAATACCCACCATTTGCGAATTAAAAACACCTTCCCGCAAATTCGCCAGCAAGCGTTCAGGTCCCCACTTAGTGGAGGAGGTATTGGGTAATGGGGCATTCCAGTTGAAGCTTCCCGCACATTGGAAGCAACACCCAGTTTTCCATGTATCCCAGCTGTCACCCTTTAAGGGTGTAATTCCCACGGACCCAGAACCAATTTTCATCAATAATGAGGAGGAAGCTGAAGTGGAGGCCATCCTGGCATCTCAGAAGTCGTGATGATCAGTTCAATATATTGTGGCCTGTAAAGGATATCCAGCTTACAAAAACAGTTGGGTCAAGGCGTGCGATTGCACAAATTGTATGGACCTGGTTAACGCTTTCCACACATCCCACCCCGAGGCTCCCTGCCTTCTTCAGAAGGCTATGACAATTATGGCTATCAAGTTACCCAAAGCGCATAAGAACGTGGCTCTGGTGCAGTTTTATGGTGGGGGGGCCATCCCTCTGGAAAAAGGAAAGGGTAATGTAAGTCTCAGGGAGTGTTTTTTGGCTCTCAATTGAGCTATCTTTCTATTCCCAAATAAGAAAACACCGAAGAGAATGGTGGTACCCCTCATCACCCAGGGCGATCTCGCCCAAGTAGTTGACAAGTGATGGGTGACAGCCCATCTGCTTCAGATCCCACCCCCGATTCCCTCACTCACCTTGGCAGAACTGTTGCAGGAATTAGTGAAATCTGTGCTGTATCATCAAACTGAAGTTGGTCAGATCTAATTTGGGTGGCAATTGGGCTGATGGCCAAAATTTGAATGAGTGTAAAAGTATGAAGAATGAGATATTGGCCAGATCGCCTGACAGTTCCAATTCGACCCCTAAATCAGTAGAACAAATATTGGGTGCCATTGAGAAAGTTCGAAGTCCTCTGATAGTAATTTGGGCATTGTGCCTGATGGGCTACTATTGACCAAACAAATGGTTAAATGACTGAGCGCGAGCGGGTTGGCCATCCTGAACCTGTTCCCAACCAAATGTCCCATCCCTATATGGGATGGCCTTGGGGATTCCCGTCGCTCATCAGGCCAAATGCCGTTGTGCTAACTGTTGGAAATGTAATCAACCCCTGGTCCAGACATTTGAGGTTGAACTGATAGAGACTCAGCCCACTGCCAAATTTTGTGATGTCAGTTCCCGAAGAATAAACTTCCCCATTATCAACCAATTCGCCAGTTAGGATAATTTGTGGATCCCAACCACGCCTTATCACTACCCAATTGACCACTATTTAATCAGTTGCAAGGAACTGAGAAGATTGTTGGTCAATTTTCTTACTTTATTTCCCAAATAAACTTTATTAAAAACCCCAAATTTTTATCTCCTTCCTTTTGATCACATTCCCATATGACATTTCCCTGGTGGTCTGCCACTCCGCACTCTGGGTGGGCCTTACCAATTCTCTTGGTACCATGGTTCCCTCCATTGCCAATTGGCTTAACAAGTCCGAAATTTTTGGTTTTACAACCCTGTTCTCATGACCTTCCGGCAGCAATATACAGGAATCTTATGGCCCTATGTCCGCCAACTACAAGAGAAAATTTGCCTCTCTACCACCCCCAATGAAATGGTTTTTACAACCAAGAATCTCGCAGAAACTATCCCAGTAGTTTCCACCCCTGTTACTAGAACCCCTGGGTTTGAAGTCTATTCAGTGTGGTTTGCTGTCGGGATACTCCTAACCCTGACATTCCGCCACCATTTCGTGGTATCCTATTTCCTGGCTCCATATCAAGTCGTATGGTCAGCAATGCCTCTGGCATTCTGG
This sequence comes from Massospora cicadina, assembly GCA_022478985.1. Taxonomy (NCBI): domain Eukaryota; kingdom Fungi; phylum Entomophthoromycota; class Entomophthoromycetes; order Entomophthorales; family Entomophthoraceae; genus Massospora; species Massospora cicadina. The sequence goes on along the minus strand of JAKSZP010001443.1, from coordinate 104,428 downwards.
CTTGCTTTCTGGATGCTCACGAATCCTGACTGGCAGGCCGGTATAAACTTCTTCTGCTGTTTCCATCTCAGTTATCCTTACTCCACCCAATACTTAATGGAAACCTACAGCATCCTTTGCCATACCTTCTTATTGGGGGAAATTATCCCACCCTGTTTAGAGTCCATCTAGTAACCCCCACCTTATTATAACTATGAACCTCTCCCTTAACTGAGCTACCATCAGCAGTCCAACTTTTGGCGTGGCTCACATTACAATAACCAAGGACGCAGGCCCTTTGGGGTAAATTGTTTTGAATGCGGTCACCTTGGCACTTGGCATGAGTATGCTACAATTGTTGGGTTCAATACGTACATCAGGACCAGTACCATCAAGGAAAAGTCAGAGTAGAGAGATGAGACTTTCTACCTCCGCTATTTCAATATCAAACGTCCCACCTGAACTTATAAACATATCTTCAGCTGAATTCCCTCTGTACGATGATGAATTCCTATATCAGCAGCCGGTTGAAGGGGTGAATATATGACATGAGAACAAGACAAGGATGCAGCGGAAGAAGGATCTCTGGTGCAGCCAAAGCCATATGCTTGTCAAATGTTTGACCAAGTTTCCCCTGACAAGCTGGAACCATCCACCGATACACCTTCCTTGCAAGGAGTAAACGTCGCCCTTCTGGTCAACACTATTATAAGAATACCTTAAAGTTGGTGAGGGAATTGCGAGTTTCCTTGGGGAACAGAGACTTCTTTATGTAAATATTAAACAGTCAAACTTCTTCTTACTCAGAATTTATGTACTGTAACATTGTAGTCAAAACCTGAGTCTGTGTGATAATAAATATGTGTGCCACAGTCAACATAGCTTCAACTTATTTGATGGCAAAGTTGACATTAAAACCTGATCTAGATCATCGCATGGTGTATGGGACTTCTGGAGCGGAAAACATGATATCATAAGGAGCCTACAGTGTGCTCCCCTTGCAGTTTGGGTCAATTGTTGTTGTAGCAACATTAATAGTGTTACTGAACAAACATTATGACCTTTTAATCAGAACTGCTTTCATGTAGCACTTTGGTGCTGTCATAGACATGGCAGAAGAGACGTTTGAAATTATGGGGTTGCGAAACCTAATTTATTTTAGCTCTAGCAGAGTTCCAAAAGATCCAATGCATATGGGTTATATCAACCTAGCTTATAGTGACAGAGTGATCCCAGTGCGCTACCATTGACTAAAGAACAAGACCTGGGCCTTCCCCAACAAATATGAGTATCAAGGGCTGCCTCTCAGAGCTGCCAGGCCTATATTTATTCCCTCTGGTCACCAAGTAATAGTAAGCACCTAATTGGAGGTAGAAGTGCCAGACGGACTCTATGGGGAAGTTATTGGCCCTTATCAGCAATTGCAGCTTGAGCCCCACGTATCTCCAGGCATTTTACTACTGGAGCATGGGGAGATCCAGGTTCTACTAGCAATTCTAAAAATGGAACCATTGCAAATCCGCTGACACCAAATAGTGGCGTATTTACACTTAATCCCTGTTGAGGAGGTCCTTCAGGTTCATGAGTTTGAGTCTCTGGATGAATTTGGTCTACCCCTCAAACCAATGCTCAGTGTAATGGCGTTGGTACCGCACAAAAACTTAGTTGGGTTATTGGAATCACAGAAAGATCAAGATTTAGCTTTATTCAAAAAACACGATTTTTTGCCATTAACACCTATGATCTACGGTGCATGCAGGGAGTGGTCCATTGAGTGGACACTGGGGATCATCCCCACATCAGATTTCAGCTGATACGCCAGTCTATGGAAGCTAATGAAGTAGTAACAGATGATATCAAAAAGTTACTGGAGTAAGGGATGCTTGAACCATCAAAGAGTCTTTGGGCTTCGCCCATTTCTGTTGTAAAGAAGAAGGATGGCACCAACTGGGCAGTAATAGACTAATGGAAGCTTGATAGCATCACCAAAAAGACTCGTATCCCTTGCCATGGATTGATGATGCTTTGAACAGTTAGGAGGAGCTTGTTAATTCTCAGCAATTGATTTGATATCTGGTTACTGGCAGATCGAGTTGCCCATGGCGGAACAGGAGAAATGCACCATTATCACGTCCAAGGGGTTTTTCCAACTGACCTGTATGCCTCAAGGTCTGTGTAACGCCCCAGCTACGTTCCAACGAGCCATGGACACCATTCTCAGTGACCTGAAGCTGTCATATATTCTTGTGTTCCTTGACAATATCAATGTCTTCTTGCAAACCTTCTCTAAGAATTTTCTCATCTAGAGGAGGTCTTCCAATGGCTTGCTGAAGCCAACATTAAGATTAAGACCCACAAATGCCACTTCTTTAAGGACCAACTGGAGTACCTTGGCTTTTGTGGTAGATGCGAATGGGCTTAAACCTCAGCCAGCCAAGGTGGAGGTTATCAAAAAAATAATTCAGCCAAACAGTAAGAGTGACATACAGGTGATTCTGGGAATGGTGGTTACTATCAGCGCTTCATCCCTAACATCATCCATAATGGGGCCCGCTCATTGAGTTATTAAAAATGATACTGCATTTGAATAGACAGAACGTCACCAATGCTCCTTCAATACACTTTGGATGGCACTAAGCAGTGCGCCAGTGCTGCGCTACCCCAACTTCAATAAGGAGTTTATTGTACAGATGGATGCATCCCTTTCCGCTGTTGGGGAATTTTTATCACAACAAGATGACATAAGAGATGAGCACCCAGTTGCATACTGCAACCATAGCTTAAACTTCCATAAATGCAATTACACCATGACTGAGCGGGAGTGCTTAGCAGTGATATACGCCTATAAACAATTCAGAGTATACATACATGGGGTAAAGTTTAAAGTTGTAAGGGATCATGCGTCGTTACTCTAGTTGCAGAATCTCAAAGAGCCTGAGGGGCGTCTAGCCCAATGGGCTCTTAAGCTGCAGGCTTACAACTTTGAAATCCTTCACCAACCTGGAGCAAAACATCTGAGCGCCGATTGCTTGTTTAGGCTACCAAAAGTTACAGTTATGGTGGATCTGAGTGACATAATGTAAAATAAAATGCTCAGAGGAAAATACAATGATTAACCACCTCAAGTAATTGAGGTATTAGACAGAATTAGGTCCAATACGTTCCAGAAGAAAGGAAAACTGTATAAATTGATTGGAGACTCTACAGTGAACTTCCCGCGACCCTTGGCATGGCATAGCATAGCATTATCATGGGCGCCCATAAAGAAGGAAGACATGAGGCATGTGAAAGGCGTTTGAATTAGTGCTCCCTAGGTATTATTGGGAGAGCATGAACTTTGACGTGCGTTAAACAATTTCCTGTGTCACCAATGAAAAGTGGAAAAGCCGTTCCACCAGAAGACTTCAGACTGGTTATTGAAAGCAAATTTTGCTTGGCATACGGGTTTCCTTTAATGTTGTTAGACCTCTGTTAATAGGTTCTAACCAGTCCAAATACATTCTGGTGGCGATTGACCACTTGATCAGGTGGGTAGAAGCATGGGCGATTAAGGATTTTGGGGCGGTCACAGTAGCCAAGTTCATCATGGAATGTATTATCCAATGGCATGGCTGTCCTTAGTTACTTCTAACCAATAATGGAACCAACTTCACTTCCCACATCTTTCCAAAGCTAAATGAGCTAATGACCATCTGTGGGGTTTTGATGACCCCATACCACCCTGAGTCCAAATGATGATTGAGTAAGTTAATGGGACTTTGGTGAACATAATCCATAAACTGGTAGTGGATCGACCTTCAGAATGGAGTTCCCCCTTTCCACCGCTGTTTTTGCTTATAGCATCAGCTACCATTCCGCCACTGGGAAGAGCCCCTTTCAGCTACTATATGGATGACACCTTGCTCTTCAAGCACTGCTTTATGCTTGCATAGAAGATACTAGCGGAATGGATCTTCAACAATACTTGACTAACCTAGCCAACACATTAATCACGCTGCAAACTGAAGCGTATTCATTCAGCTTAGCCAAGAAGGTAAAGAATTAGGCTGCCAATAAGGTATGGCGTAGTAGGCTAGCACAGTTCAAAGATGGGGATATGGTTCTATTCCATAACTAGCACGGGTTTGGGAGGAAGCACAAATTGGCCAGCTTCTGGATTGGTCCAATTGAAGTAATTTTGAAAACAGGTGTTGATGCCTAGACTATCAAGGACCCCGTGAGAAGTCAGCTCATTAACCAAGTGCATGTGAAGTTCCTTAGGACATATAAACAATAGGAGACTTATTGTCCAGTCAAGAGGGGGTTGTGATGTTGAGACTCTGATATGACTGGATGATAAGACCTAAGTAGTTATAGCGGAATGGGGGGATTGGCTAAACCTAGTAGTATGAAATATTGATAAGATTGCCTTGACATAAGGCGATAGGGTGATAACGAGCTTCAAACAAATATTTAGTGGATTGCCTCCAAATTAGGTGATAAGGCAATGTTGACGTATGACAAATAAATAGTAGATTACCTCAAATTAAGGCAACCGTGAACTTAATAAATAGTAAACTCTGCCAGAACCAATGATAATATGGAAGAAATGAATAGTCTAAGCAATGGCCAGTATTAACCAAAGTTGCTGATATATTTGCGAGATGAGAAGGTTGAAGGAGAGGATTGTTAATAGGAAAGAGAGAGCGGAGTAGCGAGCATCCGCTTTATTATTAAAGTTAAAATAAAGAAGTGTCATTGGGGCAATTGCTCCTATTATTATATTATTTTTATTATAAGTGCGTGCTGAGGATTAGCAATCTCCATATTGTCTATCCTATTGCTCAGTGGGCTTGACACTGCACAAAAACCCTTCGGCATATCTTCAAAATATTGCCAAAATCATAACAATACTTTAAGTACATGTGAACCCTATGTTATAGCACCCATAGGTAATATTTTTTCTAAAATAATGTCAGTTTGAAATCAAATAGATTACAGACCTCCCCTCATGTCATTGGGTCCAAGACTTACTTCTCAATACCCATTTTTTCTTAGTTTCCTATAACAAAGAGCACATTTTGCTAAATTTAGTTTATATAATCAGCACTTAGTTCTGGGTTAGTAAGCGGATAAATTGGGATAAACTATATAATCAAAAAATAAACTGTTTTATGATTAGTTTTTATGAGATTGATGCTTTTATTAAGAAGTTGAGCACTGGTGTTGTCTACCGGTATATAGGTACTGACATAGTACAATGATTATCTATATGCTATAAATGTATCAATACCTTACTCAGGTAATAAGGTCAAACAAATGGTTATCTTTAATCCAAAAGTTGTGACAAAAACTTGTGCAGTATCAAACTTAAGTCTAAAACTCTAGTTGCATTTTTAGTACCTCATAATTTACACACTTTACAAGTCCTAGACTTAAAAATGCCAATATGAAAAATCATCAAAAGGAGCAGAGAATGAGGGGAAATAATCCTTGTTATATTTTGTTATCCTTTCAAGCCCTATCCAGATAACTTAAGATCAGATAAAAATGTAAGTCATTGTGCAAAAAGTTTGGTACATATACCTTTATGACTGAACAACAATAGCTTTACAGGTAAATGCTGTATCGTGGTTTTAACTGTTTAACCATGCAAGTATAGACAGAGGCGTTACACAGGGTCAATTATTAGCCACAATGTATTAGTGGAGCAAGGAGTTAATTTTTGGTTTCCCAAAGATGTCCTGTTTGGGAATTTTAGCTTCAGTTAAGATAACGCTATGTGGAGGAGTGTCTCCTAAAAAGGTGATGGCTAATCACTACACATTCAGTAGAGACTGCTATTATCAACTATCTGCGATCTTGACCACTAGCACTATTGTTGAGAAATGTCAAAAGGAACATAAATTGTACGCTAATTTTCAAATGTATGAAATATTTAAACTACTTTATTATATAAAATCTCTTTAATATTTTAAGTGAGTGTGAGCCTTGTGACTTAGGGAGTGCCTGGCCCTCCTTGACCAGGATCTTTACTTCTCATCAAGTATGAGGGCCAAGAAGTGGTTGTTTTCTTTTTAAATATTTGGATTGTCGCGCCAACCATTCTTCTGGTGCTTCCAGATTGTGGTTCTGTATTTTAGGATACACTTTCATCCAGATTTTAATCAATAGTCCAGTACAAGTTGTATCTCATGATGATTTCCAAGTCTTCATTATTGTTACTTTCTCAATTTAGGGGCAACAGTTCATCTGGTAACAAATTAATTGTTTTATCGAGGCTCAATTTAGAGAGGAGGTCCAAACTGCTCATCACTTTGATCATAACAGGGTTGGATTGTGCGCCACACAAATTTTGACTATGCAGCCCTCAAGACTCTGCTGGTGGGAGACATAGGCCAAAAGAAATCTACCATAAACCCTATTAACCATGGTGCCCTGGAAAACATCTATAATGGAATAAACAGAAAGTTCCATGTATATAATACAATATGGGTATATCAGTAGGTCTTAAGCTTGTTAAGCCATCTTACAGGGCTATTATTGTTCAAAAAAGAACATTTCTTCAATCTTAAAGTGAGGAATACTGTAGATGAGTGTTGGTTCATGTAGTCTTCTTTGTAGTGGCTGTTATAATTTCTGAGTGCAAGCGCTTGTAATATGTATATTTTGTCCAGAATGCCCTTATGATCAAATTGGCAATTTTGGGAGCATAATAGTCAATCATCATTTTGACACTACTAGGGAATTGTGGTTCTCTCCTATAAAGGGTTTGAATTGTTTCTATCTTGATTACTTGATGATAACTTATCCAATAGACTAGCAAGGCCAATGGAAGATAATGATTCCATTGCATGGAATTTGAACCACCATCTTATGATAATAGATACAAGGGCTCCATTAAATGTTACATTGCTATTAATTGAAGGATTGTAGGGGGAAGTGAAGATTCAGATGGTACCAAACAATAACGCTAGTATTTGCACAACTTAAGATGTAAGATTAACCCATTGTCAAAAAGTAAGACCCTCAGGTGAACTTTCAGATTCGATAAAAATCAGTATTTTGGTGGTCAAGTTCACTGGTTTGCCTACCCACCTTCCCCATGAGGTGCTCCACCAGGAGCTGATGGAAAGCTTGGCAGCCTATGGCTCCAACCCATCCTGCAATTTGTGGTCCCAAATGGGGCCACACGCCTCACTGGGCCTCAGGCGTATGCCACAATCAGCCCCAAAATGAACAAAATTTTCCATTGATACCCCCTTGCACTGTTATTCCCTCTGCCCCTGAACATCCGTTCTGGGCCCATGTCAAGGGCGGATGGACGATTTGTTCGTCCTGTTTTGATTTAGACCACTCAAAACGCAAGTGCCCATATCTAGCAGCATCCACAGTGCTGATAGTTCACCTGATGGCCACCAATCCGCTGCCCACCCCACACCAATTATGGCATGAGGTACGATCCTACCTCCCCCTCCCCCAAAGCCTGTTGCTGCAGCTGCATCTTAAGCCACCAATCAGCCTCCACCTTGCCCCAGTGCCACACATGATTCTTTCAACCAAACGCAGGATTGGACCCCAGTTTGATCCCATGCAACCTCCAACAGATCAACCAATTTTCAACCATATGCCAATTCACCAATTCCATTATTACAGAACCCATGGGGATTTTGGATGAAATTGACAAATCAGGTAATATCATTGAAGAACCATCGCTGCAAGTCGATCAGTTCTTTAATGCAAAATGGGATGCAGAATTCCCCCTTTGTTTATATGTCCCAAAGCCAAATGCTGAACCATTCCACATCAAACACCCGCTTGCAGTGGAAGCAGCCGCCACACCAGGTTGCTGTCCCCCCGCAAAGCTGCCGCCAAATCAGTGGCGGAACTCTCAGGAGGAATTCCACCTCCCGTTATCCCCAGAAATCTTACTCCAAAAAGTAAGATTAATGTAAAACAACTACACAAAAATGTCACTGATGCTATCCAGAATGTGGTAGCTGTAGCACGGAATCTGAAAGCTAAGATTACCCAAACCAATATTGCCACGTTTGTTAAACTACCAGACGCCTGCATTAAGGCCAAAAATTTTTAGCCAACTATATTACTGCCATTTTTATAGTTGGTAATCACTTGGAAGTACCAATCATCAGAGATATCAAACCACATACTGTCAATGCCCCAACGCTCTTGCTATCTGTCTTGGCACAAACCTAACTCTGGAAAGAGATAGCTGATGCTGAAGATGAGCCCCCAATCCCCCTCCCCTTTCGCCATGGAGGGATAAGCGGTCTCCACTGCCCACCTGGTTGGTTGTTTTTTTGTTTGGTCCGTTTTAGTCAATCGCTCATTTGGGCGTTTTGTTTGAAACAATTAGTTACATTACTTTTTAGTTTACTTTTTAGTTCGGTAATGTCTGTCCCCTGGTAAGCTTATCTCGGTTAAATACATAAACATCAGTCTTTGAAAATCAATCTATATTTTTTCACTTAGAATTATTAGAAATGCTAGCATACTTATAGTAAAAATTGTGGTAAACCCCGCGAAGGAACACACTGATTTTCCTAATTGATTTAGTAAGCCAAGAAACCCAAATCATGAGATCCAAAATTTGTGTCAACTAGGGTAAGCTGCTCTCAATTGGCAGCTGCAAAATCAGGCACCACCCCTAACCCTGCGCCCTCTGTAATAGGCGCTAGCTATCCAGATTAATATTATACACCTTGCACACTCACCTGCTCAGCGCATGCTTCAGCTTACCATCCCCAGATTACCCTCCTACCAAGAAAATTATTTTCCAAGCTGTTTTGATTGCCAAAGCCATTGGGACGCAGGCTCAGCACTTTAAGGCGTTCACTTTTAATAATTAGGCCAACTTTATCTGCCCCCTTATTATCACAGAGGTGGTGTTTTTTGCTTCCTTGATGGGGCACACCGCCAGCTACCAGGCCCCAAATCCTTGTCCATAAGGCTGGATCAACCGTCCAAAATGATTTACTGAGCATTAAACATGAATAATCAACCCTCTTTATGGGGGTTCTACTGGTTCATGATTTATTGCTTTAAATCTGTCACATGCTTGCACAGTCAATTTTTAATGCTGAGAACAGAATGAACCCAACTAGTACTTTCGCATCAGATGGTAAGATTGACATATTATCAATCAGCCTGCAAAAATTGCCCAGGTGATCCCAGAAAAACATAATCTGAGTTTGAACTCATGGATTGTGTCAATGACAGATTCACACCCTTCTCCCAATTGGCTGGATCTAACCACAATCTGATGGGGCCTCCCCAATCTTACGTGGCCCAAAAATTAATCCCTAATGCTAGCCAGAACCAGCAGCTTCTGGAATGCGCCAGAGGAGGTTAAACCCATAATTTCAGCAAAGATAAAGCTAACTTAACACCCACAGTTCCTGCTCAAAGCAAACATAGGCATGATAAATGAGCTATTGGCGCATGGAAGAAACATTTACCGCTCACATTGCCATATAAACAGACCCCATAAAATGGCTTCTATTGCTGATGTTAAAAGAAATGGGCATAAACTGAAGCAAAAAAAAATTCAGTTCGCTCAACCCTAACCCATGTGATCTGCTTCTACTAAGGCATAACCTAGTGGAATATTAAACTAAAGTTATTACTTATAATCTTGCGGCGAACATAGCTATCTTCAACCCTGTCAATACCACTATCCATGAATTGGTGGATGACCACTATGTTGATGTAAGCTTCACTGTAGCGGAACTAGCAGATCAAGTTGCCACACCCAGGCTGTTATAATGGTTCAAGCTGACAAAAAGACTGTTTGTATAAGCTGAGTGTATTAGCACTCAGTGAATGGCCAAGAATAACAAGGGCTCAGATGACCTAATGACTCTTAGGGGGGTGCTAGAAGGTTAACGTGAGTAATAATTTATTTAATAACATACTAAAAGCCTTATTATAAGCCAAGAGCCTACGATGAGGCAACCACAGGTCTTACTGAGGAAAACATCATGGATGGGATGGTCAGGGAGGGCGACAACTCTTCTGAGATACGCGGCGGTTTGTTTTAGAAGAAGAACATTTAGATGGTATTGAAGCATAGAACAAGCATAGTACTGAATTAATGACAGATATGCAGGGAATTTAAAGTTAATGGCATCCACAGCATGCGCGGTGGATCAACAGACAGGCTTGGGATGGCAAAGTTTAATTAACTCTGCTTTGATGTGGAGAGCTCCTGGATTGTCAGATTGCAATGTCTACTTTATAAACATTTTAACAAATTTGCAGATTTTGGCAAGCATCACAGGATACTTTTAATACTAGAAAAAATGTTTAGGGCGGACTTCACGGTAAACAACTCAGAACATGTTGGTTTATTATAGTAAATGGAAGTTCAACTAAAGAATCACCCAGCAACCAACCCTATGGAGGGTTGTTGCCTATATAATGGAGAGGGGGGAATCAGGAGGAAGCTTAGAAATTGGCCTATGGCTAAGCTTCTGTGGGGAACTTTAATTGGGAAGGTCACATTTAGTGATGTGGGGTTGGGAGAGGCCTCAGAAATCTTAGATCATGTCATATAGATTTAATAGTGCAAACACCAGATCAGAGAGGATTTTAAGGAGACACTACCAGTCTTAAAAGATTTAACTGGAAGGTAAGCTACTATCACCAGTTTCACAAAAGCCTGTACTATCTTATATAATAAGTCAAACAAACATTGGTAATAATCAGGGTGATCTGAGAGTTTTATATAAAATACAGGTGACTAAAAACCCTGTATGACTTATTAGATGAACTAGGGACATATGTGAGATTGGGTGGGGTGGGGCCAATTCTTGAATCTCGTCACTGACTAGGCCACTCTTGGGGTTATTCCTAATGTTAAGATCCTGATATAACTGGACGATAAGTACAAAATAGCCATAGTAGATATTCTAGAATCAGCTGACAATGATATTAGAGTATGAATACTGAGCTTTGGGATGAGGTGATATTAAGTAAGGATGAATGGTTATTGGATCACCTCCAAATTAGGCAATAAGGCAATGTTGGTGTACAACGATTAATTAGTAAGTCACCTCAAACTAAGGCGATTGTGAACTTAATACTAAGTAGACCTTTCTGGAACCAATGAGGATATGTCAGAAATCAATAGCCCAAACAAAAGGGTCAATATTGACCAAAGTTGATGATATAAGCGAGACAAGAAGTTTAGAGGGGATTGTTGGTAAGAAGTGAGCAGAGAAGAAGGGATCTGCAGTTTATATAAAATAATAAAGTGGTGTGGATGAAGCGATTAAGTCATATTTTTATTTAAAATCTTTATGTTTGTCTCATGGGCTGACAATCTTCATATCGTCCATCCGTTGCTCAGTGGGCTTGACTCTGTGCAAAAATTCTTATGACATATCTCAACAATTTCGGCGATTTTATAACCCTGATGTCCTGCATGTGGCCTCTAAACTGAACTACCTCTCTTCACACACAAGGAATCTTTTTTTACCAGATTAGAAGAGTAAAGGGGCATAGAGATAGGGTCTTTTGGGGCCAAATCAGTAACCCACCATTCATCCACCACGTGAGCTAAGTTCTGATTTGAAAAAGGTGCTCTACTAGGGCTTGGGCTCCTCCTGCTCCTTTCATAAAAGAGCTCAAGATCTATCTGGAAGGTTGGCTTTTGGTACTTACATAAAAATTTACTTTGGAAACAGGCTCCATACCTCCTCCTGGATAAGAGCATGGGCATAGTTTTTATGCCTTTCATCGAGCTTAATTCTAAGTAGAGACACCACCATATTTTTTTTTGGGGGGGGCAGGAGCATCAGGATGGGCGCATGGAAGGCTTACGAAAGTTCCTTACAGTTCACTCAATCTCCGCGCTCACCTAGCTATTATTTTAGGTTAGGTAACCAATTTCAAGCCACCAAGTACTGGATGGAGCAACATGATTTCTGAGAGGTCAAGATTGCCTCTACCTCTTCTTCTTGGGAGTCGCCTACCATGATAAGTTCAGGTGACGCAGGCATCTGGTTTTTAAACGGAGACAGCTGGGATACATGAACCACGTTATGCTTTTCACTGTGAAAGAAAGCTTAATATGTAAGGAGAGTCTTCCTAAATTAATCAACACCTCATAGGTCCCAGAGTGAAAACATGCTAGCTTCTGGGAAGAAACTTTCATGTCCAGCTGTTGTGTGTCTAACATGACAAAGGATCAATCAATGATTTTATGGCCCAGGTGGCATTTCTGGTCTAAGTATCTAAAGTAATCTTCCAACACCTTGCCATGCTCCTGTACAAGATTGTAAATTTTTGTATATGGTTCAAGAGTTCCTCTGCTGCATGACCTGTGGAAGAGAGGCGGAGCCAATATGGAGTGAGGGGTTATACCATAAATTAACCTAAAAGTGTTATACTGGTGAGTCTTGGGCATTATTGTACGCAAACTGCACTGGGGGAAGATTGGATGCCCATGTATTGTAACTTGCTGATGTATAAGAACGGTAGTATTGCTCCAATGTTTGGCTCACTTTCTCAGTTTGACTATTCAATTAGGATGATAAGCAGTAGATCAACAGAGTTTGATATAGAGGAGGTCAATAAGAGCACTCCAGAATCTGGTGGTGAATTGGGGCCTGTGGTTGCTCACTATCTCCAGTGGGTATCCAAACATAGATAATACATTTGTTACAAACAGAACTGCGGTCTCTTAAGAAGTAATTTTGGTGATTCAGGGATGAAGAGTGAAAACTTGTTGAACCAATTGACAACTAACATGATTGCATCATACCCTTGGAAGATGGTAACTATACAATGAAAGCAACGGACACTGATGTCCACGGGACCACTTCCTGTTGAAATGGATGAAAGAGGCCCTTTTAAGAACCATCATATTTGGAATGTGCACATATGACACTTTGGGTAATCTATGAGGGGATCTCATTGGAAGATTTTGTCCAGTTATACGTCCTCTTGACCAGATACTCTTATTTTTTGGACCCAGAATGATAAACAGTTGAAAGATCATGATGTTCTTTAATCACCTGTTCACGGAGGGAAAAAGAAATCAAAATTCATTCAATGAAGAAGATATCCTATATCCTTGAGAACATAGTGAGTCCATTTATAAGACTTAGATTCTAAGTCCTCATACATTGTGATCCCTTCTGGAGAGGTCAGCTGTGCAGTGATAACTTAGTCAAGGAGGGGCTCATCTGTTAACAAACTAAAAAGGAAAAAGAAAGTTCCCCAAAGCCTCCTCGCCATCAGATATGGCTTCCTGGGCTGATAGCCTAGGGGCTATATTAGGAATTTTTTAATTTATGATAATCCCTCTGTTTGGCCCATTTGTGAATAAAGATGTGTGGCGGCTCCCCTTTTGGGTTGGGCACCACTAGTACTAAAAAAAGGAAAAAGAAAGATGCTCCAGCGTCAAGATCTGGGAGGCAGGGACAATGGTTGTAATGTCAGGGAGCCAATTATGATTGGATTTATGGTGGGGTTTCTACTTAACATGCTTTGTAAGGCATTAGAGGCCCCCTTCATGAATACATACTTAAAGTTAAGATTCCATAGATCCCTTTATATGCGTTCTTGTCAGTGGGCAAGCTTCAGTGGATTTCTATAGTAAGATAGGAATTGGTGGTCAGTGTCAGATAATTGGCATCTCGACTTTGGCAAGAATGTCTTGGGGAATAATCATCCCAATTTATCAAATACCATTGGCCAATTACAAGTCCAATCTCATGATAATAATAATTTGGATGAAAGTAATGCCAATATTAGCCAAAAGACCCTGGTCAATTCTTGGTTGAACCCTGCAAATTGGGGTAACACTTTTATTAATAAAAGTAGGGCAAATAACACTAATTTGAGCAGTTGGATTGTACTGACTGTGTGAAAGAATCAAGGGAGTCCTTTAGAGGTTCCTTCCTATCTTACAACTAAATCAGTTCAGTACACACCGCGGAGACCTTCCCTTTTATAGGGTTGGTGGAGGCCTTGCAATGCGAAAATATTTTTCCATCAAATGATTGGGTAAAATATATCAAAACCTTACCTCACAGATCTAAAATTACCTATCATCTCCCTCCATCAGTCATTTCATGAAAGAAGGCGAGTTTTAACGATCTGATAGGCTAAAAGCCCAAATTAACTAATTTAGATGCGCATAGCTTATAATGTATTTGTCATCTGACTACTTCAAGCTTTGAGATGATTTAAATACTCAGCATTTTGATATCAAGATGGTTCTTTCTTATTCAGACACAACTAATAAAAACCTTGAAGACCGTAATTTTTACTTTTTATTAAAAACTATTTCTTTTAAAGTTAAGTATTTCGTGGATATCCAGATGATTCAGCATCAGCAAGCGTAAAACTTGCTGGATTCCCACAGTCAGTGCACACAATAATCTCATGCTGGGCTCCTTATAAGAGGTAGGCCATAAAACTAAGGACTATGACACATCCGCCAGTTTTTTGTCATAAATCTCCCAGGACTTCTCAGTGGCTGTAAACTTTGTGAAAAGTAAGCAACCAGATGATCACTTTATCATGTTCTTGGAGGAGCACAGCGCCCTCAAAAACTGACAATGCATCACAAGCCACAATAAAGGACTTAGACATGTCTAAATTCCTGAGAAGTGGAGCGGTAAAGAAAACCTCTTTGATAGAGTTGAGCTCCTGTTGACGCTTGGGTGTCCATTTTTGAGGTTGTCTTTGCACGTCATAGAATTGAGGGGTGTAAGCTGAGAAAATCCAGGGGAGAATTCCTTGAGGAAGATCACAATCTTAAGGAAGCCATGATATTGTTTTTGGGTAGTCAGGGTTGGAGAGTATTGAATTGCTTCTAAATTACATTTTCATAATGGCATATCCAACTTTTAAAACTATATTCCCTAAGAAGGTCAGATTCTCACAGAAAAATTCGCATTTAGAAGGCTTCATGAAGAGCCAATCCCTGTGGATGGCAGCCACTAGAACTTCCTGTTATTTTGCGTGTTACTCAAAAGTGAGCCAATAAATTAAGATGTCACCAATATAGGCAACCGCGCAGTAGAATTGAAGATCACCCAGGACATCAATGAGGCGTTGAAAGGTTTACTGACACATTCTTTAACCCAAATGGCATTACTTTATTATGAACAGTTCTTTGTTTTGTGCAGATAGCTGTGAGCCACACTTGGTCCTGTTTTACTCTTTTTATTTGACCGAGGTAAGCTGACCAGGGGATGGCATTACCAAACTAAAACTAAAAATCATAATAAAAATAACGACTCAAAAAAACGCCCAAAATGGATGGATTGATTAAATTGTACCTAACAAAAATATCCAACCAGGTGAGCAGCGAATACTGCTATCCCTCCATGGTGGACAGGGAGGGGGGCTCAGGGGCTCATCTTCAGCCGCATCTATCTCATTCCATAGTAGGGTGCATATTAAGGCAGATAGTAAGGGTGTGGGGGCATCTGCGGCATGGGGTTTGATATCTTTGAAGACTGGAACTTCTGAATAGTTGCCAGCCATCATTATATCAACGATGTATTTGCCCAAAGCATCTTCAGCTTTGAGGTGGGCATTTGGGAATTCAACAAACGTGGCAATGTTGGTTTAAAATTATTTTTGCTTTTAGATTCTGTGCTACTGTTACCACATTCTGGATGGCTTCAGTGACGTTTTTGTGTAAAATTTTCATGTTGATCTTACTTTGTGCAGTTTGATTTCTGAGGATGATGGGAAGTGTAATTCCTCCTGCGAATGCAGCCACAGATTTGGTGGCAGCTTTGCAAAGCGGACGGAAATCTGGTGTGGCGGCTGCTTCTACTGCAAGCTGGTGGTCGCTGTAGAACGGTTTGGCATTATGTTGTGGGACATATTTCTGAGGTGGAAATTTTGCATCCCATTCCACATTACAGAGCCGCTCGGGTCGCAGCGTCAGTTTCTCAGTGATGTTACCTGATATGTCAATTTCATCCAATAATTCCCAGAAATTTTGGTTGAATTGGATTGGGGAATAAGCATACGGTTGAGGTTTGATTGATTCATTTGCAGATGCATGGGATCAAACTGGGATCCAATCTGATGTTTTATTGGATGAATTGTTTATGGCATTGGGGCAAGGTGGGTGCTGATTGGTGGCTGTAGGTGCAGCTGCAGAATCAGGCATTGGAGGAGGGGAAGTTAGGATTGTACCCTATGATGGAGTTGGCGCGGGGTGGGCGGTGGATTGGTGGTGCATTGGGCAAACTTTCAGCATTGGCAGAAGTTTCTGAGTATGGGCATATACGTTTTGAGTGGTCTAACTCAAAATAGGATTTACAAATTGTCCATCCACCCTCAACGCGGGCCCAGAACGGATGGTTGGGGGCAGATGAAATATTGCACAAGGGGGAATTGCCAAAGAAATATTTGTAAATTCAGGGCTTATTGTGGCATATGCCCAAGGCCCAGCGAGGCGTGTGGCCCCATTTGGGACCACAAATTGTAAGATGAGGTTGGCGCTGTAGGCTGCCAAAACTTCCATCAGCTCCTGGAGGAGCACTTTGGGGGGGAGGTGGGTGGGCAAACCAGCGAACTGGACCACCAAGGTGGTGTCTGTTGGGAGCTAGGTCCAAGTTGTTGGGAAAAGAATATTGTTAAAAATTAATGGCACCTTTGCCACAGTGGCTGCATCAGCTTCACAGGGAAGCCAAGATCAAAGTACCCCTTATAGGGGCGGAAGTTAATAATACAGGCTGGTGTCATCACTGCCTGAGCCATTTTTGATAATGGCTTGGTCATTGTAGGGGAAGAATTTCCCATATTTGACCCTAAGGCCAAAATGCATGTTGCTCTGGGGGAGCACCAGGGGCAGCAGAGCACCGCTTGAGTTCAGGTGACATGGGCATCGAGATCCTTGGGAGGAATGAATCATCCCAAGGGTTTGAAATGCCTGGGCGAGCCAGTCTGAGCGCGTTTTCCTGTCAGATGGAAAATGGAGCAGGGAGTTTTGCCACTGCCCCACGCTGGGACAGTCAGCGGGGGATCTGATGACATTGAGCAAGACTTTGGTGTGCAATTAAGTGTTTGCTTTTAATTTACCAATATTATTTTCTCGGAAAGTTATGCCAAGAAGAGAGAGATTTGTGGTCCTGTTTTACTTTTAAATAACTTAATTTATAAAACATAGTTATAGAAAACCTCAACTTTGCAATTTGATTGGGCTATATATTTCTCTAGTGAGAAGAGGTAGGATTTTAAAACTATCACATTATTCAAATGCCTTTATCCAACATAGGCTGCAGGATTCCATCTATCCTTTATTCAAAAACTGAGAGAAGCAATGAGGGAGGACTTTTTAACAATCCAACCCTCGCCAGCATGTCGTCAAGCTATATATCCAGTGGTTTTCCTCTTCCTTGGTCTGAGGATTATCAGATATTTTTATTTTATTTAAATGAGGCAAGCCGACCAGGGGATGGGCATTACCGAGTATATGTGGAAAACGAAGATAGATAAAATTGGGCACCCCAGGGTACTCAGGTACCCCTGTTGCCAGCGGGACTGCCAGGTATGGGGGCTTGGTGCGCTACTCTGAGGGGGTTTCCCCCGCTATGGAGCAGGTGTGAAGGAAGGGGTCTGTGTGGAGGAACCAGAGTGGGAACCATGATTCTATGAGCGCCTGTTGCCTTAGCCTCATATATCCATAGAGCCAGGCTTGGAAGTGCTCCAGTAAGTGGACGTGGAACCTGTTGATAACCCCATGGATGGTTGGGACCGTGCCCCTGAATGCATCTAAGGCAATGGTGTGGATTGTCCACATTGCAATGGGTATTATTAAGGAGCGGAGGGTAAATGGGATTGGTGACTCAATCTGGAGCGCGAAGATGCTCTTTGATATCGAGAATGTCTGTTCATTTTTGAATCTTGAGCAGGCGTGCGACTTCCTGCCATATAGCCTTGGTTGGGGGGCATGTTTCTAGGCGGTGATGTAGGGATCCCTCCCACCAAATACTGCACATGTTTTGTGGAGGGAGTTGGAGCGGTCCGCCATCCTAAAGGTCCTTCTCAGACAGCGCCAGGCGTTTGCTCTTATTCTTGGCTGTAGGAGTGGGTGGTGAGTCATTCTCCACACTGTCTTCTGTGTGGTTAAATTGTAGGGGATGTCCAACGCATCTAGGTATTTGATTCTAGCAATGGTTGGGGCCATAGCAAGCATGTCTCTCTGGGGGTGGTTTTCTGGATTTCTTAATTCAAAGTGGGGGCTGGGTCATCCCCTTCCCTGCACAGTGCCAGTGTTCTCTACGGTCTATCCCATGTGGTGGATGGTTTGGAGGATACATTTGAAGTGAGGGGGTTCCATGCAGGCCCGTTGCAGTAGGGTGTTTAGCAAAGTATGATAGTAGTCTGGGTGGGCTATGTGGGTTGGTTAATTTGAGCGCCTGTGCGAAGTTAATTCTCACTGCCCTAGACCAGTGTTGCTGTGGGAGGTCTGGGGTAAGGATATCCTTTATCCAGGTACCCAGGATGCGGTTGGCGTGGCTCTCAAAATCTATTAGACCCATGCCTCCGCTTATGCATGGGCCAAAGAGTGTTTCCATCTGTATGGGAGGATGGGATCCAGGCCACAGCCAGCCCTGGATGAGCGCGCGGATTAATGTTATAAAGGTGGGTGAGAAGGCGATTGTGTGGGCAGGGTACCATAGTATTGGGAGGATGAGTGAGTTAGCAACTGCTCTCGCCCCGTTAGTCCTGGGGATCTTCCCTTGAGGGAGGCGACACGTTTGAATACCTGCTGTAGTAGGTTGCTTTCCATTGTCTCATTGGCATATCCCCTGTTTCCAGCCATATCCCAAGGTGGCGGACAGGAGTGGTGGTGGGAGGTGATGAAAAGGGTAAGATGAGTGGGTTTTTCCTTCATATGGGGGTATGAGATTCTGGTGTTGTAGCCCAGCTGTTAGTGTACTTGCCTAAGAGAATGATTTCTGTTTTCCTTTTGTTGAGTGATGCGTTGCTCACCATGGAGTATTACTCTAGGGTGCGTTCCAGCTGTTGGGCACCATTGTTGTTAGCTATACCTGCCACGCAGTCATCCGTGAAGGCCAGTATCTTGACTGTTGGCTGGCCTTGTGCAGTTATGCCCATGAGGCGTGAGTCAGTTACGCGGAGGAGTGGATCAAAACTGAAATTATACAGTAGTGGGCTGAGGGGGTCCCCTTGTTTGAGCCCTCTGTGTGGTGTGATCTCGTTAGTTAGGAAGCCAGGGCCGCATACAGCCGTGGTTGCAGATTCTGTGAGGAGCATCGTCTAGTTTATGTATCTGGGTGGGAGTTTGAAAGCGTGTAGGAATTCCTTTAGGTATGACTAGCTAACGCGGTCATATGCCTTTTCCTGGTCTAAGAATACTAGGGCTCCAGTTGCTTTGGACTGACATATGTTTGCAACAGGGTGTATGTTGTTACAGATTGAGTGCCCTGGTATAAACCCAAACTGGTTGGGTGATAGGACGTCAGAGGCAATTGCGCCTAATCTGGCTGCTTATTTTTTGTTAGAATTTTTGTGTCAGTATTAGATAGTGCGATTGGACGCCAGTTGGCCAGGTCCAATCTGTCACCCTTTTTATATAAGGTTATGACATATGATTCATGGCCACCAGGTAGGAGGCGTGTTTCCAGAAAGCACTGGTTCATAGACGCCAATAGGAGGGGGGCAATTTGTTGAAAATTCTTTTGTAAAATTCGTAGGGTATCCTATCAGGCCCTGGGCATTTCCTACATGGTGCACCGCGGATTGTATCCCAAAGTCCCTCCCATGTAATTAGATTTAGAATATTGTAGTTTGGCGGTGTGCTTTGAATTCTGGTGGTTTGTATAAATTTTGTGATTTTTGTGGGTCTGTCAGCATATCGCGGTACAATTTGGTGTAATAGTGGTGTACTTCTGCCTTGACCTCCTCAGGGTCAGTTTCACGGTGCCGTTGGTCTTGCAGACCTGTGTGCATATGGGCTGGTTGCTGCGGGAGTGGAATTGGCAGAAAAAATATGTTGAACATGTTTCTCCTTCCTTTATTAATTTACCTTTGTTAATACTTTGATTCTGTGTTGGTGCTCGAAGATAGAGGTGTTTAGTCAAGCGGATATTTCCGCCCATTTGCATCCCCAGTTGGGGCTATAACTGTGTCTTGGAGTGTTATGCTCGAGGTGGTCCAGTTCTGCTAAGGTACACCTGATTGTGGCTGTATCAGCGGTGTACTTACATGATGCAATATGTCAGGTTTTGTTGATTAGCTCTTTTTTAAAATTTGCCCATGTTGCAAAAGGATCTGAAGTGAATGGGGCTGTGAATTCTTGGTTCGTGGTCTTGTGTTCAACCCATTCAGTTATTTTGGGTAATTTTATGTTTTCTGGGTGTAACTTTCTCCAGGGCGACACCTGTGCGTGGGTTTGGGTTGGTGATAACTGCACCAAAACAAGTCGGTGGTCAGAAAAATTGACTTTTTTGTTGTAAATTTGGAAATTCTTGATTGTTGGGATTGCAGAATGAGGATGTGATCGATGCAGCTCATTGATATGAGCGTTCCCTCACATATGTTGGGCCATGTCATGTGGGGAAGGTGTGGTGATCCGGGGGGAGGGCATCCTGTAGGCAAGGGATGCCTTCATTGTGCAGAATTTGATGTGTCCCAGTGGGTATCCTCTGGGGTTTGGCCATCGGTCCATGTTGGGGTTATCCCAGAAGTTAAAGTCACCCAACAGGATGGTATCTGGTGGGAGGGTGAGTGTTGGAACAGTTTTGAGAAATTGTTTTCTCTCAGCTGTGGTGCATGGTGCATAGATGCATGCTATTGAGATTGTTTCCTCTTGGCATGTGATTGTTGCTACCAGTACATAGCTGTGAAGGTATGATAAGGAGTTTGTAATTTTTAATTTTTGTTGTTTCAGATGATCACCCCACAGTGAGACATCCATACTGATTGTGATGGTGAGACCCTGTCTGACCAGGATCCTTCTTCCCATTGTAGACAGTGGGTTTCTTGGATGGCCAAGATGTTTACAAGGGGTTTTCGCAGGAATTCCAGCTTTTTGACTTGGGACGTTTAAGCCCTGGCTCCCGTGATGTTTAGCATCCCTATTGACACTGAGGTGCCTGCGGCGCACTCAGGAGCGTTGGGAGGGCCCTCTGGCCCTAACCCACCACAGCTCATTTTGGTCATGCTCTGCGTCTGTACTCCAACTCTCTCAGTGACAATGTCAGTTCCCTTGATTTGGCCCAATTTTTTGTGGGAATTTCAGTTTTGGAATTTATGTTATCTTTTCCCGCACATGTCTCATGATGGTTCAATGTGGGGTACTGATTGGATTCTGTGATTTGGGGTTCGAGTTTAAAGAATTGTGCACCGCATTTTCGCCCATATTGCAGCTGAATTGTTCCTCAAAGTGTGCGTTATTGATTTCACTTGGTGACTCAGTCAAGTTGCTGTGAAAATTTTCAACCTGAGCATATTGTTCTGATTGGTTGGCTCAGTGTATATCAAAATGTCCTCTTGAATTTGTCTGGGGTCAATGGATGATTCCACATGTGCTGCCACCTCGGCCACTGCCCATTTACAGGCTTTTTGTGCCACTTTGCATTGTTTATGTGTGACTGGGTCCACGATGGAGTAAAGCCATCTTCACCCCAGCGGAATGGGTAGTGACCATCAGTCATTCTGGCAAAGTTTTTGTTACTTTCGTCCATGGCTTCCTCACAGTAGTCTGCTTCCATTAAGCCTTCCTTCACGGGGCATGCGTGTTCCTTGTGTCCCAATGAACCGCAGTGGTTACATATAGGTGGTGCATGTTCCGGTGTAACTCAGAATGCGGATGACTGTCCCCCATCCACAAAGTGAAACTCTGCTGTGTGGGGGATTCTTAATAGGTCATCTTCCGCTTTGGGGAGCAGGTTGATCATGGTGATAGCTTTGCCTGTGCACAGGGTTGGCATCAGGCAAAATCGTTGTAATTTGAGTTGCATAATTTCTCTGTAGGCTATGAGCCCTTTGTGGAGCTCCTCCTCAATTACCTTATGAGGAAGGTTTGTAGGGAGCGAGTCAAATGAGATGAACAAAGTTTTTGCTTTGTTCCATCTGGTGCATGCGGTGCGCACTATTTTTTTGCCCTTGGGAAGGGCAATTTTGATGCAGAGTTTTGCGTCAGCCTCCGCTTCTTCAGCTGTTACAAAACCAATATTGATCCAGCCGTGGCCCATGTTGTTGGTGGTGACATATACCACGTGGGGGAAAAGGGATGGCTGTGCCTCGCATGTTTTCTCCCACAGGGTCAGGGACTCATCCCCTAGGAAGAGTCAGAGCCCGTGTTCCACCTTTGAAAGGGGTTGGTTACATTGGATATACATGCATTGATCTTGTTTTATAGTAAACACCATAAACCCGGATAGTCTGAGTTTGTGGTTTCTTGGCGGCTTGGGTTCCTGGTCCCCCTCCAGGGCGTTTCTTGCCCTTGGGTGCACCGTTTTGCGCACCTCTTGATGCGATGCTCGCCCAGGTTGTATTAGATTTATTATTAAAATCGCCCATCTCTTCTGTGTGGTTATTAAAAATTGCTGTTTAAATCAAATTGTAGTAACTAAAGTGATTGTTACGGGAAAGATTATCAGATATTAAGATATCAGAGTTATTGGGAAGAATATCAACCTATCAACTCCCATAGCCAAATTGACACCTAGACCCAAGAAGAGGCTAAAGGAGTTATCTCAATAAATCTCCTGGAAAAATCAATAGTCAGTAAAACTTAAAGTTGCCCCAGGAAAAGTCGCTGGATCAATTTAACCTAAAATACCCTAAGATGAAGCCTTACCTAATTGTAATAAAGTATCATCAGTAGGTCAGGAGACAACTACACAAGGTTGCACTTGAAGCAGTAAATTCAGATGAACCCACAAAATGGTAAAATTTGGGAATTTGCCAAATGATCAACCTAAGTGATATTAAGTCTCATCTGACTTAGCTTCAACTTACAAATTTACCTTATCAAAATATGCTAAAGGCATTATACAATACAGAATGCATCGCCTGACCACAGGCTCCCATCCAGATTTTCCCCTCCATAAAGTTACATTAATTCTTTCCTTTTAAGGTTTATATTGATAAATGTGACATATAATAACCCCTACTTGGCACTATAATAAGGTTACGTTGTTAATTCTATATCTCGTTTTGGTACTTGACTTCAATAAGTCCATTTCACCGTACTTACCATAGAACAGATACTCTAGCTGATGGGGCATGAATGGTGACTTGCCCCCTTTAGTACGAATAATATACTTTTCATGCGTCCTAGTCAGATTCAAGTAGTGCCCATTGGCTTCTTGGGCTCACACCATTGATTTTAATTTGGAAGCCCAACAGGCTAAAGCTCACTATAAGGCTCAGCTGATGCTTAACTATACCTGCGTCTAATTGATTACAACAATAAATATAATTTAATTGATAGTGTCACCATCTAGGTGCACAATGGAAACAGTGAAGATTTTGATCAAATGGGAAGTCCACCCATTGTCACGGCTTGATGAAGTTTAAGAGAATCCTAAAAAGATTCAAAAATCTCGTTGTCTAACCTGGATATCCAACAAAGGAGTCTAAGAGTTACTTCATGGAGTAATTAATCCAGGAGAAAGAACCAGCCGCAAAAGAGCATCTTTCATGGACAGGACTCTCATGATAATTGTATGATTCCAATGCTCTCCCTGCAAGTTATGGATCAAGTGTGAATCCATCTTGCTATATATATTAAAAATTCGTAAACCAAGTGCTTAATCATATCATGCATTTACTAGGGGTCCATAACGAGGAGCTCCACCATAAATCAATGACTAATGGGCATTAAGAATGGCCTACAAGCAGGTATATAACTTAGAATCACAAAGTATAGAAGACATCCACCATTTAATTGAAGCAAACTGCTCTTACATTTTTAAATTTTAAATCTATTGCGAGGAAGGCTGACCATGGGATGGAAACTTCCAAATTTGACCCAAAAGAGACAAAACTTAGTAACAGGGAAGGCACCCCAGAGAAGCGATGCTATCTCTTGTTGCCAGCGGGAACGCCACTTATGGGGAGGGGAAGGAACGTGTGAAGGGGCCATAGCCACAATTGAACACGTGTGGAGGAAAGGGTCTGATTTGATGAACCAAACTGGGAACCAGGAGGAGACCAGCTGTTGGCGATGCAGTGGGAGGTATCCAAATATCCACGCCTGAAAGTGGTCCACCAAATGAGACTGGAAACTGTGGACAGCTTCTAGGAGGGTGGGGGTGGAGCCTGCGATGGCATCCAAGACAATCGTGTGGATAGTCCACATGGCGATTGCAACCACCAGAGCACAGAGGGAGGGTGGAAGGGGGAGGCCATTGATAAAGCAAACATATCTCTTGACAGAATGAAGAGATGTGTTTGATCCTGGCCAAGCAGACGTTGAACTTCGTGCCATATCACTCTAGAAGTAGGACACTTCTCCATGCGGTGGAACAGCGTTCCATACTGGCCACACATGACGCAGGATGAGTATAAAGCATTAGAGCGCTCAGCTGTACAGTACACTTGCCTCAGGCAGCGCCACACATGGGAACAGATTTGAAGCTGCAACAGAGGATGGTGTGCGTATTTCCGGATAGTTTTTGGGTCTCAATGGAGTAAGGGATGTCCATCAAGTCCAGGTAGTCCACCCTGGATAGGACATGGGGCCGTGTGGGGATCACGCCATCTTGGATGGGTAGCCCCTGTACCTCTTGTGTGAACTGAGGAGAGGGGCAGCCTCTCTGGGCTGTGTGTCCACTAATATAAATTCTCCACTCAGCGCTCTGCATGGAGAGAAGGATTCGTTTGTAGTGGGTTTTAGTCCCATGAGGACCTGTGGCCGATGGGTGTGAAGCCAGGTATCTCATCAGGGAGTGATGGTTCGATGGATTGTTAAGGCCCAAGGCGTGGGAGAAGTTGGAGAGGGCCACGCGGGACCAGTGTTGGGAGGGGAGCGTAGGGGCAGTGACGGCTGCAATCCAGGTGCCCAGTATCTTGGCAGCATGGGCTTTGAAGTCAAGCAGGCCCATGCCTCCATGATGATGAGGGCCAAACATGATCTCTAGCCGTGCTGGTGGTGGGCGGCCTGACCAAAGCCATCCTTGCAGTAGGGCATACAAGGATTTGAAAAAGCTTAGGGAGAAGAAGATGGCGTGGGCTTCAAACCAGACTTTGGAGAGGAGCATAGAGTTGGCTAAAACAACCCTGCCAGTAAGGGAAGTAGGGTAGGTCCTGAGGGAGGCGATGCGCTTCGTCACGTTGTCTAGAATATGACTCTCCATTACTGCTGATGCATACCTGCCTGCCTCCACCCACACGCCCAGATGGCGGACTGGCCCTATGGTAGGGCGTGGCACAAAGGGGAGCACCAGTGGGGTGGTGTGGGGTGAGCTGGGAGGGCGAGCACATGTGCGAGCAGATGGGCCAGGCTAAGCACTGGTCGCTGGGGCCCAGCAGGTTTGATACCAACCAAGGAGGATGATTTCAGTTTTGGAAGCGTTCAGTGCAGCATTACTTACCTGGGAATACTCCTGGATGAGAGCTTTAAGTGCGCGTGCATCTTTATTATTAGACACCCCAACCACACAGTCGTCTGCAAACGCCATCATCTTGACTGGGGCTTGGCCTGGCACATGGACCCCAGTGAGTTGGGCATTCTTATTTTGAAGTACTGGGTCAAGGCTGAAGTCGTATAAGAGTGGGCTAAGGGGGTCCCCTTGTTGCAAGCCCCTTTGAGGGCGGACTACTTCCATTAGGAAGCCAGGGCCACATACTGCCATTGTTGCAGATTCTGGAGCAGCATCACCCAGTTGATGAAGCGAGGGGGTAAGCGGATTTGATGGAGGCAGACCCTGAGGTATTTCCAGTTTACTATATCATAGGCCTTCTGTTGGTCCGAGAATACAAGTGCCCCGGAGGCTGTGGACTGGCATGCGTTAGCCACAGAGTGCACGTTGTCCCAAATTGACCTTCTGGGTATAAAACTGAATTGTTCTGGGGAGATGGTGGCAGATGCTACAATCCCTAAACGGTTAGCCATGATTTTTGTTAAAATTTTTGTATCCGTGTTAGTTAAAAAAATGGGGCGCCAGTTGGCTAAGTCTAGCTTGTCCCCTTTCTTGAAGAGTGTGATGGTGAAGGCCTCTTGTCCTCCTGATAGGAGGCGCATTTTCAGAAGGCTCTGGTTAAGTGAGGCAAGCAGTAGTGGGGATATATATTTGAAGTACTTTTTATAGAAATCATATGAAATGCCATCTGGGCCTGGGCATTTCCGGTTTGGTGCACCACAGATGGCTGTCCATAATTTGTTCAGAAAGCTTTTCTTTCCCGTTATTATCACTTTTAATAATAACACAATTCTACGCAATTTCTCTTAGATTGACAATCAACCTGGAATATGAGCAAATTTGTCTGCAACAACACCAGTTGGGCAAAAGTGGCCAGCGCGAAAGCCCGAAGCCCTTCCAACCTGCCAGGGGAAAATGCCCCGGTGGAACATTGACACACCCACCCACCAAAATAGGTGAGCACAACGCCACACCCGGAGTTTTGCAATTCCTGCAAAAAATGGGCGCATATACCAAAATTGAGCACTCTCAACCCTTATCCTCCCTCAAACATGGCCTCAGAATCATGGTCAGTGATACTTCCCTCAAGTCATGGGAAAAAATGGGGGAGGCCTTCTCTGCGACTTTCTCAAACACTGTCTCAGTAAATTACAAAAATTTACACAGAGGATGGGTGGACGTCAGGTTCATGTCTGCAGAAGAAGCGGCAGAAGCAGCAAAAATTAAATTTTTATAAAAACCAACAATGAAGACAGAATTATCTGCACGATGTGCACACGATGGAATGAGGCAAACGACCTCTTCATCTTTTTTTTTTTAGTACTAGATGGTCCCAACCCAAGGGGGGATTCATCGATGTAACGACCTCTCCATCTTATTTGACTGACTTCTGAGCACCGTGCACCATGATGTCCTCGCAGACAAACTCTGTGGGGGCCTCAAAGACTATGGAGTAATCAAACAATTTGAATTCGAAAAATTTCCCCTCCTGCCCCATCTGTGCACAGAAAAGGCAATTGCTATTATTGAACCCAACCAAGATGTGGCCAAGGACATCACCCTAATTCCCCACACAGCGACCATCAACCTCCCTGATGGCAGCATATCCCGCCCCTTCCATATCACACCAGAGCACACCCCACCCATTTGCGAATTCTACTCAGCAATAGGCCACAAGGACCATGCCTGCCCCATCAAATGCGGGATTGAAGCACCGGAATTTTGCGAAGACAATATGGATGAAACAAGCCCAACTTTCGGGAAAATTAAAGACTCTATTTTCGCCTTCTATTGGGGTGAAAGAGCCAATATCACCTTGGTTGAGCCCATCTCGCGCAAGGACTGACGTCGTGCACAGACCGCCCGCAAGCAGGCTGCGAGTTCCACTGAGACCCAAGCTTGCACCACGATTTTCCCAGAACAGATTCAAGCAGATGACATGGCAGCACAGCGGAACAACCAATCAGACCAAACACATAAAACCCAAAACAACCAAAATGAAAAACCGTTGGACACAACCAATCAAAAACACTCAACCAAGTGGGTGTAGATCCACATTGCACCACTGAAAATCCTCACAACCAATCATATATGTTCAACAATGACATGGAAGACAACTTCAGCCAATCACAATGTGAGAACACCTATGCACAGGAACCAACCACCCTGACCCACAACTCCCACCATCAAACTCACAGGTAAGCAGAAAAAAAAATTTCTGATGGGGCAAAAGCCAACACACACCAAACCCAAAATATATGGAGTACTCCAAGCCAGAAAAAACCGAATAATGCCAGCTCCAAGATCGCCGATCAACACAGTGATAACAATATAGCTAATTGACCTCACACTCACAGTATGACTTGTGAGAAGGAACTGGGTGACCTCAGTGGGTCACCCCAGCGTTCCTGATGTGGGGACTACCACAATCAACATAGAAAATCTCAACATCGCAGGAGCCAAGGCCCTCACGTCCTAGGCCAAAAAAATGGCTTTCCTGCGCAATATCCCCGTGGATATCTTGGCCATCCAAGAACCTCACTGTCCACCGGGGAGGAGTCATGGTCAACCATGCTCCTTCCAGCCAAATCCTTTTGGACATACCATTGTGGGATGGTAATTCAAACAAAAAGTAACCCTCCAGTAAAAATCCAAAACACAGCATCTCACCTGGAGGGATGGCTACTCCTAGCGGACCTCAAGTGAATGGAGAAAATTTTGCCGTGGCATGTGTATATGCCCCAAATAATCCAAATGACTGCCAAAAATTCCTGTCTGATATCCTTTCAATCCCATTCCCTGAGGCAACTTTTTTTGTGGGGAATTTCAACTGCTGGCTAAACACTAATACTGACCGCTGGCCCAAGTTTAGGGCTATAACCCATGGCCACATGGAACTACACATACTAAAGGCAACACTGGGCATATGCAACACCATCCACAAACAAGCCCCCACCCTGGCCAACATGACAAAACCCCACCACAACAATAACCAGCTGGTCTCAATGACCCGGATTGACCTGATGCTCACCCCTTTAGACTTCTGGCACTGAGTATCAAACTTTACAACAACAATTATCCCTTTCTCTGACCATCGGATGGTCTCAATAATGCTATCATCCTCAGAAAAATACAAAAAACCACCCACCTGGCACAGAGTTCACCCGAGCACCATCCACCTTACAGAACTTAAACTCTGGATTGAGACGGTGCTAACAACACGGCAAGAAAGACAATCACCTGATGGAAATTGTATCGCCAAATGGGAAACTTTTAAGGCTTGTGCAACTAAGAAAGCTTGCCACCTAAATTCCAGAAAAACAGCCGCGATGTCCGCGACAATCAACAAGGCTATCAGACAGCTTCAACACCTAGAAAACAATACACCTAGTGAAGGATACACCCCCCAATGGGGCCGCCTGTGGTTTCAACTATCAACACAGGTAAACTCCCTATTTAGAAAACACCAGCATTACAGCGAAATATGCTATAAATCAAAATACATTTTATCTGGAGAAACTCACAAAGCCCAATTTTTCTGCCACTTTAAACTGATTTCAAAGTCGGCGACCTGCACACAGGTCAGCCAAATGGATGACACAAGTGCATCCCACCATCGGAAATATCAGCTGAATTACACCGATTTTACACTGACCTGTACATGGCGGATTTCGCATCACCCAACAAAATTGAAAGATTTTATCATCCGCCAATATCAATACCATAGCTGGCCAACCAGACCTGGCAGCACCCATAACAAAAGAAGAAATATGGGAGGTAATAAGATCAACCCCACGCAACAAGTGCCCTGGGCCTGATGGCCTCCCATATGAATTTTTCAAAAAATATTTCAAACATATCGCACCAATACTACTAGCAACTATGAACAAGTGCCTAGAAGACACAGCCTTTCTACCTGGCGGCCAAGATGCATACGTGGTCACACTTTTCAAAAAAGGGAGACCAAGAAGATCTGAACAACTGGCGCCCAATTTCTCTCAACAATACTGATACAAAAATTAACAAAAATTTTAGCCAAAAGTTTGGGTTACATCGCCCAGACAACCCTCTCACACCATCAATTTGGATTCATCCCAAACCGCTCAATCTGGGATAACATCCATACAATTGCCAATATCTGCCAAGCTAACCCCACAGGCGCCCTTGCTTTCCTGGACCAAAAGAAAGCATATAACCGAGTACACTGGGGATACCTAGAACAATGTCTGAAGGCCTTCAACCTAACACCTCGCTTTATAAACTGGGCGCTCCTCCTAACGCGGTCAGCCAAGTTTGCAATCAGAGGCCCAGGCTTCCTAACTGACACCATCACCCCCAAAGAGGCCTCAAACAAGGTGACCCACTTAGCCCCTATCAAACAACTTCACCCTTGACCCCCTTCTCCGCATTGCAAACTCAAAGCTCACCAGAATCAGGTTGGAGGGACAACCACCAACCAAAATGCTCGCTTTCACTGATGACTGCGTCGTTGGAGTTTCAGGCAATAGGGATGCCAGGACGATTGAGCGCATCATTCACCAATATGAATCAGTGAGTAATGCCATGCTGAACAAACAGAAAACAGAGGTAATTGTAATGGGCAAATAAAGCTCAAACTGGGCCCCCACCCCCACACCACCACAGAAACCAACCAACCACACACCTAACCACACAATAAAGACCCAAGCCAATAAAACCACTGTGCTTACCCTTTGCACCCCATCCCGCCACTGACCCAGTCCGTCATCTGGGCATATGGCTAGAAGCTGGTGGGTATGCTCTTGACACCATAAAAACCAACATATTGGACAACATCACAATAAGAATGACATGTATGAGAAGGAATAAAGCCAGACTAACCGGAAGAATTGTATTAGCCAACTCCCTGATCCTATCAAATCTATGGTTTTCTGCCCATGCAATCCCTTTCTCCGCCAAAGTCACCGACGCAGTCTACAAGCTCCTGCAGAACTGTCTATGGTCAGGATACCATGAACCTATCAGGCTGGAGACCATGTATGGCCCACGGAAGAAAGGAGGGATGGGGCTGCTCAACTTCATGGAAAGAGCAACGCAAATACTAGGCTCATGGATAGCCTCCACGACGTCACCCAACCCACCATCCTTCCACTGGGCTAAGGCAGCCCAAACAAATTTTGCAAGGGCACTACATATGAGGTCCCCTTCCAATCCGAAGATCCTGATGAAGTACCTTGTAACACACCCAAATGCCACTGGACCACATAACACCAATCGATATTTCAAACGTATCCTATAAAACCTAAGACAAGAAAATTGGAGTTTCGCATATGCACAACAATCTGAAGACACGCACCCTCAAACTGGATATGCGCAACTCCACAGAGGACAAACAGTATCTAATGCGCCCAACCCATTACCATCCTTCCCTCTGTCCAGGATCGACTACCTAGACCACCAAGACATCCCATATGATCTACAAACCCAAAAACAGGTGTGGAACATCGTCACCTGTCCCCTCCTATCCCCACATGTATGCTCCACAATGTGGCGATACTTGCGCCGCACATACAGAACAGCTGACCGTAGGTTCTCAATGTTCGAGACATGCGCCATCTGTGGCGGACCCAACACACTAGCACACCGCCTAGAAGAATGCCCGCCATCTGCGCATATCTGGGCCAACGTGATGCACTTGTTTCAACAACCACCCACAACCAAATTCCGACTGTCCCGTGATATCATGGCACTCAACATGACCTCACCTATCCCCCAGACACTGAGGGCCCTAATTGTGTGCATTGCAATATAGTCTATTCACACAATTACCCTCGACGCATTCAATGGGGTCTTCCACAACCTTAACCAAACCATCGTCAGGTTCCACAACCATTTGGCTGACCACTTTCAAGCCTGGCTGTTCGGCTCACTCCAACAAAAATGGAAGAAACGGATGGGTACATGGATTCCAATCTGGTTCCTCCGATATGACACTGAAAACCTCACAGTCTCCATAGGCGGTACACCCTACTAGACAGGGTCGCCATACCACCCAAGGTCTAGTCACCCACCACCCATGCCCCCAGCCACACCAAAGTGTGCCATGTCATATTCTGAGTTGTCTTTAATTGCTTTGCTCTCTTTTCCCGCTTCTGTTTTCTCCACCTCCTCTTTTCTCCTACATATCAGATGTGTCTGTCCCCTGGTCGGCCATCCTCGTACGAATGAAATAATTTGTTCAGAGTAATAAAATTCATTATTTCCAGATATCGGGAAATGGTGCAGATGTGGGTTCAGTCAAGAAATTCCGCCACTTCAGCCAGCTGAATTGGATCAGATTGGTATAAACTCAGAATAAAACTTTAATGTTTCATTGTCATTTTGGCTGGCATATTCGCGATGGAATCATCCGATCTTTGTACCTGTGTGCAGGCCACGCTCTGGCATGGTGCAAAATTTTTTAAAAAAATATATGGTGCACTTGTCGCCCTCTGTAATGTGTTTGGCCCTGTACTGAACACAAAACCAATGTTTGTGTTGCCTTTCGAGCGCGTTGAGGTGGGCAGCTGCCTCCACCCCACTTCTGGCCCCATGCAGGGATGTCTCCTGTGGCTGAAATGTTGGACTCCAGGTGTGCAAAACTCTGCCAGAGTGCGCGAGATAACGGCCAATGTGGCTAGTGAGCATCGGGAGGAGAGGTGGTGAGAGTGGCGGATGTTATTCTCTTTGAAGGCTGCCCATGTGGAGATGGGGTCCATGCAAAACGGTGTAACAAATTCTTTTGCCAAAGTTGCTGATTCCACCCAAGTGGAAAATTCTGGTGACGCAAGTTTGGGAGGGCGGAGTTTGCACCAATGTGGGGCCTTAGCCACTGTGACAGGTAGGTGGTAGGTTATCAAGACCAGCTGGTGGTCAGAGAATTCAATTTTCGTTGTTTGGAAGTGGGAAATTTGAGGTTGGAATTTCGCTGGCATAAGGATAAGGTCTATGCGGGTCATGGACCTTTATTGGCCGTTGTGGATGTGGGGTCATGTCATGTTTTTGAGCAGCGGGGCTTGCTGCAGCAGCGCATCAATTAACCCAAGGGTGGCATTTAGAACGCGAAGTTCTATGCAACCCTGGGGGGCGTGGGAGGAGGATGGCTAATGGTCCGTTGGTGTGTTTAGCCAACAGTTCATATCGCTGATTATGAAAGGGTCTGGGGGTAACGGGAGGGATTTGACCAGCAAGAAAAATTCCCAATGTTCTCGTGCACAGGTTGGGGCATAGATATTGATGATAGCATGTGCCACGTCGGCTCACAAGAAAGTGACAACAAGGACTCAGCCATTGAGGAAGGATTCCAACAATAAAAATTTGAAAAAAATTGTTTTTCCAAACTAGCACCCCACAGTGCTCTGACCAAAAGGATAGGGATGGGAGAAGCATGGTTTTCCAAGCATCCTCGGAACCTCATGAACAGTGGGACTCCTGGATGGCCAGGATATCCACAGGTAAATTATTTGTAAAAAACTCATTTTCCTAGCCTGGGAAGGTGAGGCCTTGAGTCTGGCGATATTCAACATCCCTAAAGTGGAGGTTCCCCCATCGCACCTTAGGTGTGAGGGGGTGGGCGCCCAGGCCCACTACCCTTCTCTAGATCCCCACAGGCCTTCACGGCAGTGTGGGTGTTTGCAGCAACGCTATTGGTAGTTTTGTTGATTTTAGCAGAAAGGTTTGCGTTGGCTTTTGCCTTCGCTTTTTGTTTTCCCAACGTCAAACATATTTATGCGGTGCGAATGAGTTCAGTGCACCAACAATTGGGTCAAAAAAAGTTCAGGTAGGTTGGACCCCAAGTCAGTTTTGACTAGAGCTTGGTTGCAAAGATTGGGTGAAATCGAGTCACCCATTGGATCCTCAGATTGGGTGGCCCAATTGGCATGGGCTTTCCAATCTGATTAGTTGATGGATTCCTGAGTTGCTTCCACTGCGAAGGTTTCAATGTCCTCCTGGCGTTGAGAGTATGGGATAGCGGTGGTGACTTTGGCCGCTTCCTTGGCCGCGGCCCTGCGGGCCTGCTTGGCCTTCTTCCGCTCTTGCAGGGAAATAGGTTTTACCAGTAGGTAGCAGCCTTGTGCTCCCCACGGGAAAGCCTCTTTGGTGCTTGCAGTTGGTTCATAGTGAACCTCCCCGTTGGTCATGACCACTGAGGGGTGCTCTTGGAATGTGGTGCCATCTTTGGTTTGGCATGCATGTGCCTTTTGGCTGAATGCATCACAGTGGGTGCAGATGGGGGGTGCGCTGTCTACGGTTACCCATAAAGGGTGGGTGTTATGCCCTTCAATATTGATATATGTAGAGTGCGGGATCTGGGTTAGGTCCTTCACAATCTCCTCAGTTGGGGTCAGAACTGTGATGGCTTTGCTGGTGCACAGGTGTGGCATCAGCATAAAGCATTGCATCTTGAAAGATTGTATTTCGCCATAAACAGTGAGACCATCTTTCAGGTGCTGCTCCAAAATGGCACGTTTTACCGTAGTAGGCAAAAAGTCAAATGTGAGGAAAATTTGGTTGGATTTTGTCCATCTGGTGCATTTGGTTTTGATGACCCATTGCCCTTTGGGAGGTCAATCATTACGCGCATTGCAGCATCTTTTTCTGCTGCCTCCTTGTTTTTTGAAACTTAGGTCCAGCCAACTGCTTGTCATGGAGTGAGGTGTGATGTACACCGCGGTCAGGAAAAAAGTGTGCACTTCCCCACAAAATTTTTCTATAGAGCTGTTTGTTGGATGTCCAGAAACACACGGACTCTGTATTCCACCAATGAGAGTGGTTGGGAGTGCGGCGTGTTGATGTACTGGTTGCATCGCGCTTGCTAAGCGAGGATTTCTGGGGAAATATGACCGCCAGTTTTTTTTATATTTTTTCTATTCCACCAGTTTCTCCGGGGTGTTTTTGAACGTTTGAAGCCGCGGGCCTACCACCTGCTCCTCTTACCTTACTTGCCCAAATGCTCTCTGACATGGGCGCAGACTAATCTCTTCTGTAAGATTATCAAACTAGAATCAGACTTGAATTCCTAAGTTGCAAAAGTGATTGCAACGAGAAAGAAAAGTCAAACTGCTCTTACATTTTTAAGCTCTATAATCCAATGGAGAATATTGATACAGTGTTATCAAGCATGTGGAGGAAACTATAAAGCTTCTATGGAAGTACATCTTGTAGTTGAATGAAAATACTAAGCGATTACTTGACGCCTTCACTGGAGAGCTCCAAAGGAAAGTAATAAATCATATGGAGAACTAGAGGATCAATCTTCTACTAGCCGTCATTAGGAGGAAGAACATAATCCCTCCAGAAGGCCCAGCTAGAGCAAGACCTACAATCAATTGATGATCTGGAGGCCCATCAAACCACTGAGACTTTATCAGCGTCACAAGATATCATTTCCTGAGTAGCCCATGTTGAACAGGATCTAGCAAACTAGGCGACTCAGGCATCTACGGTTTTTATTATTGATTGACTTAACAAATTGAATTACGACTTGAGAGGAAAATCCCCCAGTTAAGAGGACATTAACCAAGTCTATCACCTCAACAAATTCGAGAAATGCAGGAATACTCCTACAGAAAAGTTAAAATCCAAGACTGACAAGCTTCCTCAGAGCACTGTTTGCAAAGTGATTAAGGAGGACTTGAATCAGCGCAATGGAGTATTAGAGGTTGAGAACAAGCTTTTGCGAACATACTACTCATCCACTAACCAACAAATTCATTATCTTGACATCTGCATTAAGAATTTGGAGTATGATAAAGTCATCTTGAAATAAGGATCAATATGCATGATGTTACGCCAAGACTTACATCTGGAGGAAGTGGAGCAACATCTCAATCCTCTTCAGGATAAACATGCCAACTCAACCAGCAAGTTGAACAAAGAGACATAAGAACGGAAATAACCAAATCTAAAACTCTCAGAGTACACGTTGTTACAGATTGAAGGGCACTACCTTTAAGTCTACATTTAAGAACAAGTTACACTTGGTGTTGGAAATTTGCCCTCCAGGCTTCATGATAAGAAGGTTTTAAGAAAACATGGCCAATAGAGGGAAATGTAAGACATTTGCAAGTCCCTGATAATAATGAGATTGAGATAAAATTAAATGCTGATTTTGTTAGCTAAAAGACCCTGGATGATTATCAGTGGAACCCCGCAAATTGGGGTAACATGATTTTAAATATGCTACGGGCAACTAAACCTTTATCCAGCAGTTAAATTATTCTGACCACGAAGTGGACCATGGGGTGTCCGTTGTATGGTACCTCCCAGCCATGACCAGGTCCGTTCAAGCACCTATGCAGGGACCACCCCCTTTTATAGAGGTGGCAGAGGTCCCCCAAGGTGAAAATTTTTAGCCAACAGGGATTGGCTGAAATATATTAAATCGTTACCCCATGGGTACATCTTAGCTAAGCCTGATTCCCCATCCATTGTTCGCCTAAGAGAAGTGAGTTTTCTGAGCTTCAATAGGCTAAAATCACATTTTCCCTAATTTGTGAATTCCTCAAGCTATCTGATTTTGAGCCTCAAAGCTATAAATAATATTATTAATTTATTATATAGGGATCTCTTTTTACTCCCGCGCATCACATAATAAAACCATAGAACCAAATATTATTTTAGTATTTACTTATTTTCTTTATTTTCATATAACAGGTGAGACAAGTTCCTCACCTATATTATTGGATTTGAGGCTACCAGCACCAGAAAGCCTCTTTCTTAGCCTCAAATCCAAAAGTGATGCTCACTACAGGGGCGCCTGTACATCACAAAAACGTTATAATAATGGAGGCTGTTGGAATTGAAAACCCTTCTAGCCTTTCCGCTGACATTACCCTTAGGCTAGCACTTATGGAACAACAGCTAGCAAGTGCTTTGTCTCATCTTAAACGGCTTTAGCAGCACCATTTCAACGGCTATCTATACAAAACCACCCTCTTCATGACAAGTTCACACCTGGTGAGGGCAGTATGGCCTCCTTCCTCTATGTTTATGAGTCTGCGATGGAAGGAGCAACTGACCAACAAAAAATCCAGTACATTCTTCCCTACTTAATCCGTTTACCTCAAGAAACAATGGTCCCCACCATGGTCAACCTCAGCATTTGTATGAAGGTTAAGTAAGCGCTTCTAGATGAATTTGGCTCCAAGCAGAGTTTGCAACGGCAAAACAGGCCTTTATGTGCCTTAGTCTGCAAGAGGTAGAATCTATTACCTCTTTTGTTGAGCGCTTCTATACTAAAGCTCAACATCTGTTGCTTGCCCAAATTCTCCCTCTTGATGATGCAATTTCAGTTATATTGGCTGGCCTAGCACCTCAACCCTCCTTGGTGATGCATCTCTCTTCCGTAAAGTGCACTTTCACAACTGTACAAGATATCAAGGATGCCTTATTAGCGGTTGCTGATATTATGAGCTTGACCCTACACAAGGATTTTTGAATCAAGAATCTACTCCGACTAATTTAGCTTCTACTAAAGCTTTTACCCTTTAGAAACCTGCTCTTGCAGAGTTGCCTGCACAAACTGCTACTCGTTCCCATAACAATAAGCAGATGGAAATGGTTGTGACAGGGCAGTGCTCCCCTTCATCTTCAGTTCAAGATAATCAGTTGGTGATAGCAGTCGTCTCTTTTCCTTGCCTATTTTCTTCTTCAGAGCGGCTTTCCCAAGTGATCCTAAGCTTAAGCCCCTCTCTAGGGTCCCAATCGCTCCAACAAACAACGGGTCCAATGACCAGGTCACAAAGGCTAAACCGCCTGTTTTTACAAAAGCTCCCAGCCACTGATCGACCCAAAGCTGTGGAAGATAAAGCATCCACCTCTACGGTGCTATCCCCTTCAACCTCTCATTAAGATAACTCTAGTCCGAATCATATCTCCTCAGGCAGCACCAACCCCCTGCTTTTAAAAGTTAAAATTCGAACTGTGGAAGTATCAACGCCAATCCTAAAAGTTAATAAGGTGAAGGAACAACCACAAACCTATCATCCCATAAGGGAGTCCTGAACACATACCACCATCTATGGTATCCCTAACCTGCATTGATAACCCCTCTGATGATGAGTCTGAAGGGGGTGATGAAGATGTTGGTCATTACGTTCTAGGAGCCCCAGGTGAAGAGGAGGTACCTGATAGATGAAACCCATAGAGAGTAAATTGGGCTAAGATCCCTCGTCAAACTTATCTTTGGCAAGTGATAAGGGGTCTCAAGATTATTGCTACTTCTTGTGACGCGGACCAGCTCATTGCCACATTTCTCTGATCTATCCAGTGTGTGTTTACCCTGCAGACTATCCAGGAGAAATACCCTGAAACTGCAAAACGCCTTGCCTCCACTTTTCATATCAAAGAGGTCCTCGCTCTTCCCCCTCCTTGGGTGGTACTTTAACTAAAATGGAAGCCGTCGTTAATGGAGTGCAGGTTAAAACTATACTTGACACTGGGCTCCCAGTGAAAGTTGTGTCAACTAAGCTCATAAAGAAAATTAAGCTGGCCCCTGACCTTGACTACACTCAAGAGTTTGGAATTTTGGGCCCAAACAACATCTGCACTATTGGAGCTTACTCTTCTCTGCCCAAACGGCTTTGGAAGTTTCTCTTGTCAGCTCAAGTAGTGGCTTTGACCAATAATACTTATGATTTACTCATTGGAACCCAATTTATGCTTAAATATGAAGGTGTATTAACTTGAAGCAGGGTTATCTCTCCTTGCTTAACTATGAGGTTCATCTGATTCTGTCTAATGAAGAGCTCAATAAAAAGGATTATGTTTGCACAGTTGAGTATCCCTCCTCCACTTTATCCCTGCATTACACCACAGAAGGACGGCATACAAAACTGTTGCCTCCCTCAATGGATGCCCTGGATGGTATCCCTTTCTATTCTTCTGAAGAGGTGGTCATTAAAGCTGGGGAACAAAGGGTAGTTGACAAGAATATTACCATGAAAACCCACACAACTGCCTACTGCACCTCATTAGCATAAATGGAGTTAGTTTTTTAGAAACCAGAGTTTTGCCAGGCGTGTTAGACCCCGACTATCATTGGCCTATTAACCTTATGCTAGGTATCTCACCAAAAAGGATATGGTGGTAAAAAACATCAGGAGATTGGAAGAGGCCTGCTGATACTTATTAAGGACATTAAGCAAGTCCACTGTATTGGGTCTATGGTAGATAAAGGCTTACCTGCCAACCCTTCCATATGTACCCTACCTTCTGTTAAGATCTCCGATGAGCTAACCCCAGCTGAGCTGGATAAAGCACACTCTTTACTTGAGGCCTACAGCGACATTTTCTCTAAAACTGACAATGACTATGGGCATATGAAAGGGTGGATGCATATAATTGACGTTGGTGATGCTAAACCTGTTTGCTCCAAGCCCTATCAAAAATCAAAAGTTGAGGAGCTACAGATGCGGATGGAACTCAAACAGCTTTTGGATGCTGGATTGCTGGTGCCTTCCCAAAGCCCTTGATCATCCTCACTTTTATTAATAGAATTAGAAAAATGGAGGTCATCAGGTAGTGATGGATTATCGCAGATTAAACAACCTCACCAAGAAGGATAGTTATCCTATCCCTCGCATGGATGGCGCTCAACCCCAACTTTCTGGTTCTAAATATTTTCCGCCATGGACCCTGGCTAGTGGTTATTGGCAAATGGACCTTTCTCCAGAAGACCAGGAGAAATGTGCTCTTATTTGCAGTGAGGGTCTCTTCCAACCTAACCAACTGCCGCAAGGGTTGTGCAACACGCCCGCCACTTTCCAGCTAGCAATGGATAATATCTTACAGGATCTAAAATTAAATTGTGTCATTGTCTATCCGATGATATTGCACTTTTCTCTAAGACTTTTAATAAACACCTCGCACATCTAAAGGGGGTATTTCAACGCTTGCAGGCTTTAATATCAAATTAAAGCCCTCTAAAGCACATTTTTCCAGAGGAAGCTGGATTTCCTTGGACATTCTATCTAACAAAATTAAATGAAACCGCTTTAAGCTAAAGTCGAAGCAATATACAAGATGCCGGTGCCCAAAACCCTTTGTAACATCCAGATATTCTTGGGTATGATGGTATATTAATATCATTTTACCCCAAAATTCTCTCAGCTCAGTGAGACCCTCGCCTGCCAGTTAACTAAGACCTACTTCCATTGGGGTGCTGAACAAAAAGCTGCTTTTGAGACCCTGAAAGCGCTATTACAAAAAAGACCAATACTCCATCATCCTGACTACAGAAAACCTTTCATGTTGTTCACAGATGCCTCTTACTACGTTGTTGGAGCTATCTTGGCTCAATCAGTTGATCATGGAGTCAAACATCCCATGTCTTACTTTAGTAAGGTGCTTTCAAAAGCTGAGCGTAACTATAGCGTCATGGAGAAGGAGTGCTTGGCTGTCCTGCTCGCTGTCAAACACTACTGACCATTACTATATGGGACTCATTTCAAAGTGATTACAGACCATGCCTCTCTAAAGTGGTTGCAGAATATGAAGAACCCCACAGGACAGTTGACTCGCTGTGCTATGAAGTATAGAATTATAACTAGACTATTGAGCATCAGGCAGAAATGCGCCACATGAATGTAGATGAGTTAACACGGCTGCCACTATTCACTTTGACAATAGTCAAGCTGAGAGGTTACATGATCTCCTCATTACTCCAGATGCATGGGCTGATGAAGATGAACCTGTACAAAAAATGCTCGCTTGACACTCCTGCAACACCAAGGTGAAATATGGGAAGCTTTATAAGAAGGAAGTAGTAAATTGGTTGCCCTATCTCTGGCCGTCAGAGAGAGTTCCTGTCATTTTGGAGTCTCACAAGATCATGGGTCACGGCGGAGTATGCAAAACATATGAGTGGG
Organism: Massospora cicadina; assembly: GCA_022478985.1. Taxonomy (NCBI): domain Eukaryota; kingdom Fungi; phylum Entomophthoromycota; class Entomophthoromycetes; order Entomophthorales; family Entomophthoraceae; genus Massospora; species Massospora cicadina. The sequence continues at coordinate 63,963 of JAKSZP010001443.1, read as the reverse complement.
TGTAAGAGTGATAATACTGGGAGGGCATCTTAGAAACCATAATCAAAGTTTTGGATGAATGGCTAATTTGCAAAAAACAATCTGGCTTCAAGGCCCAATATTAGTATCAACCAACGACACCTCAACAGCCCTTACATACCATAAGTTTGGATGTGGTAGGTCCTCTCCCTCAGACCACAGGTGTCAACTGCTATATATTAGTTGGTATTGATCATTTCAATAAATGGGTTGAAGCTGTAGCTACCCCCGCTCAGACTTCTAAAGCCACGGCCACCTTTTTACACCAATATATTTTCACCTGGAATGGATGTCCCCAAGTCCTCATATGCAATAATGGGAAAAACTTTACCTCTCAAGTGTTGAAGCTCCTTGCCACCTCCATGAGAGCGCAACGACTCTTCTCATCCCCTTATAACCCATCTACAAATGGTGTGGTAGAAAGGTTTAATGGAATACTGGTTTTCCATACTCCGCAAGGACAATTCAGACCCTCTCTACTGGGATCTTTATTTACTAGTGCCCTCATGGCCTATTGAATTAGTTATCATAAATTATAAAAATGTCCATTTCCGTGTGTTGTAGGGCTGAGAACCTGGGGTACCAGATCTACTATCAAAAGAAATTTTCACAGACAGAATTGACCAGAGAAAGCCATGAAAAAGTTGGCCCAACACATTATCCAACTACAAGTGGAAGCTATGATTAACTTGGCCAAGACGGTCACAAAAGAAGCCAAAGCGGCCAATGAGCTCTGTGTCCCTCTCCCTTTCTTCCAAGTTGCTGACTTATTATATTATCACAACTGCATCACTCCTAGAAGTGAAAATCTTGGTTCAATCTCAGAAGGGCCATTTTCAGTCACTTACAAGTGAGGGGATGAGTACTCTATCAAATCCCTCACTTCTGGAGTTACCATTAATCAGGTACATGGTTGCTTCTTACGGCCTTAATCTCCCCCAACATTCTTGAGGGTGCAATGTCAGACATTTTTTTTAGTACTAGATGTCAGACATTCGCCCTCCAGGCTTCATGATAAGAATGTTTTGAGGAAAACTTGGCCAATAAGGGGAAATGTTGGACATTTGCAAGGCCCTGATAATAATGAGATCAATATAAAATTAAATGATGATTTTGTTGGCCAAAATGGCCCTGGCCAATTCTCAGTGGACCCTGCAAATTAGGTAACATAATTTCAAATATTCTTACGGGCAACTAAACCAATATACAGCAGTTAAATTATTCTGACCACGAAGTGGACCATGGGGTGTCCAATGGATGGTACCTCCCAGCCATGACCAGGTCCGTTCAAGCACCTATGCAGGGACCACCCCCTTTTATAGAGGTGGCAGAGGTCCCCCAAGGTGAAAGAATTTTAGCCAACAGGGTTTGGCTGAAATATATTAAATTGTTACCCCACAGGTACATCTTAGCCAAGCTTAATTCCTCATCTATCATTCTACCTAAGAAAAGTGAGTTTTATGAGCTTCAATAGGCTAAAATCACATCTTCCCTAGTTTGGAATTCCCAAAGCTACCTGAACGTTGAGCCTCAACGCTTTGAATACTATTATTAATTTATTATAAGGCTCTTCTTTTTACCCCCGCGCAACACATAATAAAACCATAAAACCAAACATCACTTTGTATTTACTTATTTTCTTTCTTTTTATATAACTGGTGAGACAAGCTCCTCACATATAATGTTGGATTTGAGGCTACCAGCACCAGCAAGCCTCTTTTTCAGCCCCAAACACCACTTGGAGATGGGAGTATCAGATCTTTTTTTCATGTCTATGAAGCCTTGATGGAAGGTGCAACTGATTATTAAAAGGTTAATCATAGCTTACTTGTTTAAGCCGTATATCTCAAGAGGTTATAGTTCCTTATATAGAAGACCTACATACCTGGAGAGAAATAAAAGGGGCGCTCATTAAAGAATTTGAGTCAAAAAAGAGCTTGGGTAAGAAGAAGCAGCCCTCTATGAGAATTGCGCTACGCCATAATGAAACTCTTGCTAATTTTGCTAATTGCTTTTATATAGAGGGCCAAATCCTGTTGACCTCAAAGATGCTTACTTTAGATGTTACCGTAGCTTCTGTTGCTGCTGATTTACATAATAACCCTGACCTTGCCATGCTCATCTTGTCAGTCTAATGAAGCTTCAATTCTATTTTGGATATCAAAGAAGCCCTACTCGATGTAGTTGATATAACAAGCCAGAGACCTCCCAAAAAGCATCCACAAAACCCAGAGTGTATACCTTGGAGAAATTGAAAGCTAAACTTTTTGAACTTTTTTTAAAAAAAGATTCAGCAGTAGCAGGAACCACCCTGCATGACAACCACCCAAATCTTCCTTTTTTTAACTCCATATCATCAATCAATTAATTGATGATAAGAGGGGATGGAGGAAGTTATATTCGTCCTAGCTAGAACAGGTTTTGAACCTGTTACAGCATTTTTACCCCACCTTGGTTTGTGGTTACAGGTGTGCGCAACTACATTTTTTTTTAAAAAAGATTCAGCAGTAGCAGGAATCACCCTGCATAACAACCACCCAAATCTTCCTTTTTAACTCCATATCATCAATTAATTGATTAATGCTAAGAGGGGATGGAGAAATTTTTATGTTCATCCTAGCCAAAACAGGTTTTGAACCTGTCACAACATTTTTACCTCACATTAGCTTGTGGTTACAGGTGTGCGCAACTACACCCAGTGGAGAAAGTGAAAGCTAAGAAAAAGGAGATTCAAGATGCAACTACTGTAAGAAGAACAACCACTGTGAGGATATGTGTTTAAGAAGAACCCTGCCTTTTTTCAAGCAGGGAAAAGGGCAGTCAGCTTATGGTCAGGTACCTCTAAAGCCGCTAACCTAAATTACCTAAAAAAACTATGAAAATTGCTCATCTTAAATGCACTGAGAATGAATTTTTTGATGACTCTGAAGGGGGTCACAAGGACACTGGTTATTACATTTTAAGTTCACCTGCTGAGCTCACAATTCAAGACTTCTTGAATGCTAACATATCAATGACTCCCAAGCTCCTGAAGGCACTTACCTCAGTCAGGTTATTGGGTGTCCAGGATAATCAATACAACTAGTGATGCTGATCAGTACTTTGGCATGTTGATCTGACCCATCTTGAGCATTCACAGACTCCTGTAGAACAGGAAGTATCCCAAGATTTACCAAAAGTACAATGCAACGTTCCGCCGCAAAGAGATGCTTGCCCTTCCACTGAAGTTAAGATGAACCATTACCAAAGTGGAAGTGGTAATTTAATAAGTATGAGTTATGGCTATCTTAGATATTGGATCACCTATCAATGTTGTTTCATCCTGACTTACTAAGAAGATAAAGCTCGCCCCAAACCTTCAATAAACTCAAGAGTATAGTACCACCCTTCTGAACAACACCAAGGCGATAGGTGCACGCTCCTCTCTGACAATCCAAGTTGGCAAGTTTGTATTTTCAGCTCCTGCAGTTGCCCTAGACAATAGTCAGTATGATATACTAATTGGGATGCAGGTTATGATTGCATCTGAAGGAGTTATCAATATGAAAGAAGAATACTTATCACTCCTCAACTATCAAGTACCCCTTAAACTGGATAAATAAAGAATTCCAGCAAGAAAAATTACTCTTGTCTTGTTGAGTACCCTGTAAACTTCAAGTTTGCAAGATTTTTACCTATGGAAGAAGCACAAAAAGCTACCTGAATCACTAGATGTAGCAGAGGGATATCATTTTAAGCCACCAGAGAGGTATAAATTAAACCAGGAGAGCAAAAAGTGGTAAATACCAACATAACCCTGAGCATACCCCCCAAACTGCCAGCTACATATCACTAGTGTCGATGGAGTAAATAGATTTAACCCAAGAGCTTTTGCTTGGAGACCACAATCTAGCTTATTAGTGGCCTATTGATATATTACTTGGGAACTTAACTAATAAAGTATCCTAGTCAAGAAACATCAAAAGATTAATAAAGGGCAATTACTTCCCATTGATGAACTTGACAAGGTACATTTTATTGGTACTTACCTTGATTATGGCCTATCCACCAACAATTTAATTTGTGCTATCCCTCAAGTCCAGTCCAATAATTTAAATGAGGAGGAACTTGAGAAAGTGCACCAATTAATTGAAGACCATCAGGATGTTTTCTCCACGTCAGATGTTGACTATGGTCAAATGAAGGTCTGGACGCATAGTATAAACGTTGAAGTTTCAACCCATATTTGATCAAACTATATAGGAATTCAAAGTAAAGGACTAGTATACAAAGACTGAGCTCAAGCAATTATTATATGCTGGCTTAATTGTGCACTCCCAGAGTCCATGGTCCTCCCCACTGTTAATCATAGAGTATAAGAGCGGTGGCCACAGAATAGTGATGGATTACAGGAAGCTAAACAGCCTCAATAAGAACGACAGCTATATGATTCCTAAACTGCTGATGCTCTTGCCTGACTCTCCAGCTCATTTTCTATCCCACGATGGACCTCAACAGCAGCTTTTTGTGGATGGATCTTCTGCCTAAAGACCAAGAAAAAAGCGCATTGATTTGCACAGAAGGAGTATTTTAACCTACCTGGCTCCCTCAAGGATTATGCAATGAACCTGCCTTATTTCAATGGGTGATGAATCACATCATGTAAGTTCTTAAACTCAGCTGTGTGATCATATGCCTAAATGACATATAAGTGTTTTTCCAAATCCTTTACCAATCATCTAGACCACCTCAAGTTAGTTTTCCAACGGCTAATAGAGAACAACATTAAAATAAAACCTGTAAGTGCGTTTAATTGTAGCAGGACCTGGAATTTTTAGGATATGCCAAAATTTTGGAAAGTTATTCAACCCTTGTATGATAAGGTTGAAGCAATTTTTAACATGCCTGGGCCAAAGAGACTTCAAGACATATAGGTTTTCTTAAAATTGATTGGAATTTACCATTAAGTTATCCCCTAGTTTCGCTCAACTCACCGAACCTCTTGTTTGAATGCTTGTTAAAATATCCCTTTAATATTAGGAGTAGAGCAACAAATTGCATTTGAGTCAATGAAGAATTTGTTGAAGATACAACTAATCTTCTGACATCTGGACTATGATAAGCCATTCATACTATTTACTGACGACTTCAACTTAGCCATAGGCGCCATTCTCTCTCAACTAGATGAGGATGGCATTTACCACCTGGTGTCATATTATAACAAAATGCTTTCAAAAGCTGAGCAAAGTTATAGCATCACGGAGAAAGAGTTCTTAGCTGTTCTCCTTGAAGTGAAATATTTCCAATTCTTCTTGTATGGTACAAACTTTACAGTTGTGACTGACCACGCTTCTATAAAGTGGCTGCAAAACATGAAAGATTCAACAGGAAGACTAGCCCAATGGGCTCTTAAACTACAGCACTATGTCATTAATATCATCCACCTAGCTGGAACAAAACATATGAATTTAGATGGATTGACCAGATTGAACCTACTATATTTAGGCAATAGCGAAACTGAACGGTTACATGAACTACTCATGAAGCCAGATTATTGGGTGGACAAAGATGAACCAGTTCAACCACTAAATCTACTTTTTGACAACTACAATCACCTGAATTTATGCTTTTATTAAATGTAACGAACAATTTTGGTAGTCCACCAAAAGCTCCTTTGGTATATCAAAATTTACTAAAACAAACCCTAGTTCTCAAAACCCTTGGTTACCAACTTGTGCATCAACTTGTATCATCTGCTCCCATATGGCAACTGCAAAAGCAGATGCCAACCACTATCCAACAACTCACTATGAGATCACAAATAATCCTGCCGTTGTACAGTCTACCTCTGTCAACTTTGTGCTGACTGAGGTCCAAACAATTAATGCGCCCCACCACAGAGGCACATAAACAATGAACCTTAGTAGTAGGAATTACTACCGCTACCATTACCATGCAAGGGGTTTAGATGGCTTTGCCAACAGCCATCTCTTTAAAATTAACCAACGCACCCAAACTTAATTGATGGTAATTGTCAAATCATTTGGCCATTATGTTCAACAAAATAAAAATCAAATTCAACCAAAACCAGTTGAACAGCCATTTAACCAGGCAAACAATCTCAACCAGTATCTGCTGAGAACATATGAAATCTGGAGAATTAGATTAGTTTGAAATAAAACTAAATACACTAATCAATTGACAGGAAATAAACCAAAACATGTAAGCTAATTAAACCACTAAAATATAATTACAAACTGGGAAGGCACAACAGATGTCAGTGTGTAAATCTAAAGGTATTCCAGCGCCTCAGTCTGGGGTATCCACATGGGGAATCAACTAAACTAGATTTAAATTTAAACAAAAATAAGCGATTTAAGAATGCCTCAGGTGGATGGCATAAAAAAATTAGTGTCTGCATTACCAACAGTTGACTCACTTAAAGCTGCTTTCATATCTGAAGTGAGGAAGAGATTAGCGGAAACTCACTCACACCATGATCTCCCTTGGTCTTCTCTTGCTCATGTGGTTGGATTCTACTATGGGAATAAACCAGTTGAGTTTTACACAAAAGATTATTTTAGCTATTTTAAAAAAATAGTGAGAGACTTTCCATTAATACCATTAATCGTGAGGTAGTGGAAAGCCAATATATTGATGTGGGGTTTACAACTGCAGCTTATTCAGATTGTGCAGCATTTGCTACAGTTGAGATTCCACATTGCTCTCTTCACATAGCTATAACCCAATATAACTCAGAAAAAATTTCCTGGGTGACTTTCTCTAACCTTCCAATTACAGTGCACCCTGAATCCCTAAAGCTTACACTTCATGGTGGTTTGATGGAACTTGGGTCAGTTCTTATAGTAGATCTTTGTGCACCATCCTACTATGTCCCAACTTAACGGGCTCATACTACTAGAGCATGATTTATCCCTAACCCTATGGTGGCAACACAACTTTGAGGTTATCACACATGTTACAGTCATTGAATCCTATTATGAAATATTCTTTGTTAATCCTGACCAGGCGCAACCCCATTGCTCATGGTGCAATGCTTTAACCGCCTGTTAATAGTTTTACTGCTCATAAGCAAGCTCTCTCATCCAGTGTTAAAGTCCCTGTAATTGGTAAGAAACACTCCCACACAGAAATGGTGGCGATCCCCCAACCCAACCCAATGGGTACCAGTACATGATCTAACCCCCACTACCCTTCATGTGGCAGTTGAGAAAGCATAGCCAGCAGTGCAGCATTACTCTCTTAATGAAGAAACCCCCTTACTGTCAGCACACCTTCTAAGTTTCCAGCCCCTCTACGAGCACAAAAGAAGGGCAAGTCTTCTTCTTGTCAAGCTAACCCAGAGGAAGCTAGTCCAGGGGCTGCACGTGAAATTAATTTGCAGCAAAAACCTTGTTAGTGGAGCAGATATAGAGTACTCCAGATCAAGGTGGATGCTCCAAGTCATTGACCCCCACCATCTTATGTCATTAAAACCGTATTTATTCTCCATACTGAAGGAGGTGTCTATGGACTCTGATACTTCAGATGATGCCAAATGGAGGATTCTGTGGAGCAACCTTAGGATGCTCCCTTTCAAAGCTTTGTGGTAGTAAACCGGGCTGGCTTATAGGCTCCTCAGGCACTTCTACTCAAAATAATCCCCCTCCTCCTCATTGATCTTCTCAAATTGATGCTAAGAGTTAAGTTCAAGTATTAAAATGAGCCTCCTTACAGATGCAGGTTTAAGTGCCGGTAACCACCCAGGATATAGAGGGAGACAACTATGAGGCCCAATGGGGCACTTTGACCCTGCAGTCTTTTAACTTTCATGGGTTGCGGGATTAAAAGTGGAGATTTCGTCTCCACTACAACCCAGATTTACTCACTTTGATATTGCAGCCATCCAAGAGCCACCATGTCCCCCTCTGAAATAGAAGCATGGAATGACCAATTTGGAGGCAACACTTGTTGACAACCTGTCAGGATATTAAATGGTTTTCTATCGCTATGTATTAAAATTAGGAATCATTTAGTTTCAATAATGATATCTGAGCATTATAAGAGGAATAATCCAGATCTGGTAGACTCAGGAAGAAGGTTGATTGTGATCAAAGTAATTCACTTATTGGTGACTGGAAGCATAGGATAATCTAGAAGAAATTATATTATTAAGTTACTAATGGTTGCTGGCGGTTAAAATGGTAAAAATTTAAGTTTAGGAAATGCAACAATATGGTTACATTTCCACTGAGAGTTACATCAAGCGAATTAATGAGTGAGATTGCCTGCTTGGTTGAGTTGTAGGTCAGTATACGCAACAAGGAAAATACTAGTGACAGAGAGTGAGTGGGTATTTTCTTGGTTGGAAAGCTGCAGTGTGACTCTGCAATAGGAAATTAATATTGGTGTAGACCCCTTGGTTTGAAAGTGTGACGCTGCCTTTATAATAAAGCTTGTGTTCCTGGAAGCTCCTTGCTTCTATTTTACCTTAAACAAGGCAAGATGACCAGTGGATGGAAATACTGAGCTCCAAGGAGCAAAAATATACTAAGCTAGAATTTAACAAACATAAATAGATGAGCGTATCACTCAAACCAAATCAAAAAATAAAAATAAAAAACTAAAATGAACCAACCAGGTCATATGTGGTAAACTGCTATGCATACATGGTGGGGGGTGGGTCAAGTTTTGAGGCTCATCTTCCTCTTCTGTGTTAGACAGTGTACAGCAGAGCGCTGAGAGCACAGGCGTGGGTCCATCCTCAAAATAGGGGTTGAGGTAGCAGAGTGGCTTGGGAATATCAAATTTAGCTAAGAAGAGGGTTGTGATATATTTGGATAGGGCTTTTCAGCCTTGAGGTGAACTTTGGGTAGCGTGGTAAATGTAGCGATGTTGTTGCTGGTAATGTGGGGCTTGGGGCTAAATCTTGCGACCATCTTAACTTTTTGTACTGCTTTGTGGGCAACTTGGTGGAATTGGAGGAATTTTTTTCTATGATTTTGTTGCATGGGGGGAAGGACAGGGGCGGGTACCCCCTTGGCCAAGACTGTGACAAATTTTGCTACAGCCTTTTGGAGGTGGCAACAATTCAGGGGAGGCAACAGCCTCTTTAGTAATTTGGCGGTCACTTTGGAATTCATCAGCATCTGAGCGTAGAGCATAGTGGCGAATTGGGAATTGAGCTGCATAATCTACGTTTAGGTACATTTTGAGGCCTGGGGCCTCAACTGAGTCAGGGATGGGATTTCCCGAATCATCAACTTCCTCCAAATAATCCCAGGGATTTTAGGTTGAAAATGATAGGTTAATTGGCATATGGATGGACTGGATTGGGTGGCTGGGTGGATTTTTTAATTTACTGGGGTCCTTGTTGGCTCCTGATTTGTTGGAGTAGGAGTGGTGGTTTGACATGTCAGTTCCTTATTGGTTGAATCCGTGGCAGTTGCATTGACCATTTTGGGTGGAGGGGGAGGGAGGATTGTGCCCCATTCAAAAGTTTTTATGTTGACTATGGGTGCATTATGGGGGATTTGAGCATGTGGGCTCCAGATTGGGCTATGGTGGAGCAGCGCTGCTTTGAGTGGTCCAGGTCGAAAAAAATTGGAAATATTGTGCACCCTTTATCTACTCTGGCCCAGAAGGGGTGGTCAGGGGAAGAGGAGATAATGGTGTGAGGGGGAATTAAAATGGCAATTTTGTTTGATATTGGGCATATGTTTGCAAAGGCGCAGGGCCTGCAAGTCAGTTGGCTCCGTTGGGAACCACAAATTGTAGAATGGGGTCAGCTCCATATACTGACAACCCAGGTATTATTTCGTTGTATAAAGTTTCATGGGTGAGGTGGGTGGGGAGGCCTGTAAATTGAACTACAAGAGTGGTGTCATCAGGCAACCAGGTAAAAGTGGTTGGGATAGGGATTTCCTGGAACACCAGGGGAATGTTGGCTGCAATTTCAGCATCAGCTTTGCAAGTGAAGCTGAGATCAAAGTACCCTTTGTAGGGGCGGAAGTTGATAAAGCCTGCAGGCTGCATAAGCGCCTGGGCTAATTCTATTATCTTTTTGTCATTGTAGGGGAATAAGTTGCCATATTTGACCTGGAGGCTGAATCACATCTTGCTTTGGGGGAGCACAATGGGGCTATAAGGCACCGTTTGAGAAAGTGCAAGGTGGAAGGTGAGATCCTTGGGGGGGATGTATTGACCTGAGGAATTGGGGGCTGGTTGATTTGATTCAAAATCATTTCCCTATTGGGGGAAGATGCTAGGGGTCTTTTGCCACTGCCCCATTTTGGAGCACCGGGTGGTCAGGCCAAGGACATTGGTGTTTTGCTGTGTGTTGGTTTTTTTGAGTTGTTTAGTTCTTCTGTAATTTTAAACTCGCTCAAATGTGTTATTGAGTGGAAAGAAAGAAAAAATTCTTTGCTTCAACTTTATATATTTCATTATCTTCATTTGAGGAACAGCAATTGTCATATCACTATTCTAATGTATCAGTGGGCTTAACCTCTGTGCAACAATCCGCCAGATTGTATCTATTCCGCTGGAAAATCAACACAACCCATACAACCCTCATAATAGTTTATCAGGTGATAGAACACTAATTTTCCAAACATCTTGATGATTGCCTCATCTTAGCTAAGCTATCCATCTCAAAGTCCTCTACTTTGTAGCAAGCATATACCTTCCAAATGCAGGCCTGGATCAAGATCAGCTTTCAAAAGAACTTATGTAACTATTCTTCTATGAAACACAGTGCTTATGTGTGATTTCAACACTACGTTAAATTGTGTGCGACACCCTCCCTCATGCCGCACAGGAAAGAAGAGACACTGCTCAGCTTCAGGATTACCTAAGGTCAATCTGATTCAGTGATGCCCTCCCCCTCAGCATCTGGCCTTGACTTTATGTCTCACATTCAGTATGCAGGTCAGAAATTTAGATCTGCTTCACCAATTGATATGGCACTAGTTGGCCCCATGCTGGTTGGTCAGGTTTCTTCTCACATAACCCATGATAACAATATAAATAATCACGGTAAAACTTTTCTTTCTCGTTGCAAAAACTTTTGCAACCTATTCAATTCAGGACTAAATCTAGTTTGATAATCTCATAGAGGAGATTAGTCTGCGCCCATGTCTGGGAGAAGTTGGGCAAGCAAGGCAAGAGGAGCAGGCGGAAGGCCCGCAGCCTCTAACGTTTGAAAATGCCCCAGAGAATCTGGTGGAATAGAAAAAAATCTAAAAAAACTGGCGGTCACAATTTCCCCGGAGATACTCGCATGGCAAGCATGATGCAACCAGTACATCAACACGCCACACTCCCAGCCACTTTTGTCGGTGGAATTCAGAGTCCGTGTGTATCTGGACATCCAAAAAATGGCCTTATGGGAAAAATTTTGTGAAGATGTACACAAAATTTTCCCAACCGCGGTGTACGTTGCACCTCACTCCATGTCACGCGGTTGGCTGGACCTAGGTTTCAAAAGCAAAATAGCAGCAGATGAGGCTGCAGCAGTGCGCATAGTGGTCGACCTCCCCAAAGGGCAATGGGTCGTCGAAACCAAATGCACCAGATGGACAAAATCAAACCAAATTTTTCTCATGTTTGACTTTTTGCCTACTACGGAAAAAGTGACATTTTGGAGCAACACCTGAAAGATGGTCTCACCATATATGGCGAAATACAATCCTTTGAAATGCAACGTTTCATGCTGATGCCACACCTGTGCACTGGCAAAGCCATCGCAGTTCTGACCCCAACTGAGGAGATCGTGAAGGACCTAACCCAGATCCCACACTCCACCTTTATTGACATCGCAGGGCATACCACCCACATATTCCGGGTAACCATGGACAGCGCGCCCCCCATTTGCACCCACTGTGACGCGTTCGGCCATAAGGCGCATGCATGCCCCATCAAGGAGGGTGTCACATTTCAAGAGCACCCCTCGGCGGCTATGGCCAGCGGAGAGGCGCACTACGAACCAACTGCAAGCACCAAGGAGGCTTTCCCGTTGAGAGCACAAGGCTGCTACCTATTGGTAAAGCCCATCTCCCCGCAGGAGTGGAAGAAGGCCAAGCAGGCCCATAGGGCCATGGCCAAGTAAGTGGCCAAGGCCACCACCACCATCCCACACTCACAACGCCAGGAGGACATGGAGACCTTTGCAGCAGAAGCAACTCGGGAATCCATCACCCAATCAGATTGGGAGGCCCATGCTGAGCGGGCCACTCAATCTGAGGATCTGATGGGAGATTCGATCTCACCCAATCACTGCACCCAAGCTCCAGTTAAAACTGACTTGGGACCTATCCCAACTGAAAAAAAAATTGCCCTGCTCGACGGTGCACCGAACTTATCCGCACCACAAAAAATTTGTCCGACGTCAGGAAAACAAAAAGCAAAGGCCAAAGCCAACGCAACTCTTTCCACAAAAATTAACAAAAACTCCGATAGCATTGCTGCTAACACCCACACTGCTGTGAAAGCCCATGGGGACCTGGAAGAGGCTGGTGGGCTTGGGGGCCCACCCCCTCGCACCTAAGGTGTGATGGGGGAAACCTTCACTCTAGGGATGCTGAATATTGCCAGACTCAAGGCCTCACCATCCCGGGCCAGGAAACTGAGTTTTTACAACACAATTTACCTGTGGATATCCTGGCAATCCAGGAGTCCCACTGTCCACAAGGTTCTGAGGAAGCTTGGAAAACAATGCTCCTACCATCCCTATCCTTTTGGTTGAAGCACTGTGGGGTGCTAATTCAGAAAAACAATTTTTTCAAATTCACATCCTCAGAAATATTCCTAAATGGCTGAGTGCTCGTTGTCACCTTCTCATGGGCTGACGTTGCACACACAATCGTCAACATTTATGCCCCAAACGGTGCACATGAGCTTCAGGAATTTTTCTCATTGATCAAATTCCTCCCGCTACCCCCAATTCTTTCCTAGTTGGCGACATGAACCGTTGGCTAACCTCACCAACGGACCGTTGGCCGCCCTCACCCCACGCCCCACAGGGTCATGTAGAACTACGCATTCTAAAAGCTACCCTTGGGTCAATGGATGCACTGCAATGACATGACCCACTGCTCAAAAACATGATGCATCCCCACATCCACAATAGCCAATTAAGATCCATGACCTGCATCAACCTTATTCTAATGCCAGTGAAATTCCAACCCCACATCTCCCACTTCAAAACAACAAAAATGGAATTCTCCGACCACTGACTGGTCTCAATAACATACCACTTACCCATCACAATTGCAAAGGCCCCACATTGGTGCAAAATCTACCCCCCAAGCTTGCATCACCAAGATTTTCCACGTGGGTAGAAGAGGCAACTTTGGCAAAATCATTTGTTGCACCGTTTTGTGCGGACCCCATTTTCACATGGGCAACTTTCAAAGAAGACACCATCTGCCACTATTGCCATCTCTCCTCCAGATGCTCACGAGCCACATCAGCGGTTATCTCACGCGCACTGGCAGAATTGGCCCACTTGGAGTCCAACATTCCAGCCACAGGATATAGCCCTGCATGGGGCCAGAAGTGGGTGGAGGCAGCTGCCCACCTCAACGCACTCAAAAGGCAACACAAACATCAGGTTTGTGTCCAATACAGGGCCACACGCATCACTAAAGGCGACAAGTGCACCACATACTTCTTTAAAAAATTTTCGCACCATGCCAGAGCGTGGCCTGCACACAGGTGCGAAGATCGGATAATTCCATTGTGGACACACCAGCTGAAGTGGCAATCGAAATGCAAAGATATTACTCTGAGTTATACCGAGCTGAACCAATTTAGCCAGCCAAAATGGCAGAATTTCTCGACTGAGCTCATATCCACACCATTTTCTGATACCCGGAAATAATGAATTTAATTACTTCAAATGAATTATGGACAGCTTTTCGCGGTGCACCAAACTTAAAATGCCCAGGCCCAGATGGCATTCCATATGAGTTCTACAAAAAATATTTTTAATATATATCCCCATTGCTGCTAGCCTCACTCAACTAAAGCCTGTTGGAAACACGCCTCCTACCAGGAGGACATGAGGCCTTTACTGTCACACTCTTCAAGAAAGGGGATAGGCTTGACTTAGCCAACTGGCGCCCCAATTCTCTAACAAACACAGACACCAAAATTTTAATTAAAATCATGGCTAACTGTTTAGGGACTGTAGCATCTGCCACCATCTCCCCAGAACAATTTGGTTTCATCCCCAGAAGGTCGATTTGGGATAACGTGCACTCTGTGGCTAATGTGTGTCAGTCCACAGCCTCTGGGGCACTTCTATTCTTGGACCAACAAAAGGCCTATGATAGAGTGAACTGGGAATACCTAAGGGCCTGCCTCCATCAATTCCGCCTACCCCCCCACTTCATAAAACTGGGTGATGCTGCTCACAGAATCTGTGACAATGGCAATGCGTGGCCCAGGCTTCCTAACGGAAGTAGTCCGCCCTCAAAGGGGCCTGCGACAAGGGGACCCCCTCAGCCCACTCTTATACAACTTCAGCCTTGACCCACTACTGCAAAATGTGAATGCCCAACTCACTGGGGTCCATGCTAGGCCAAACCCCAGTCAAGATGATAGCATTTACAAATGATTGCGTGGTGGGGGTGTCTAATAACAAAGATGCATGCGCGCTTTAGCCCTCATCCAGGAATATTCCCAGGTAAGCAACGTGGCACTGAACGCCTCCAAAACTGAAATCATCCTCCATGGTCGGTTTTAGAACTGCTGGGCCCCAGCAAGTAGTTCCCAACCCGGCCCATCTGCTCGCCCACATCCACGCCTTACTAACTCAAAACACACCGCTCCACTGGTGCTCCCCATTGTGCCACGTCCTACGATAGGACCAGTACGCCATCTGGGCATGTGGATGGAGGCAGGCGGATATGCGTCAGCAGTAATGGAGTGCCATATACTGGACAACGTGACGAAGCGAATCGCCTCTCTCAGAGCCCACCCTACTACCCTCACTGGCAGGGTTGTTCTTGCCAACTCTATGCTCCTATCCAAAGTCTGGTTTGGAGCCCACGCCATCCCCTTCTCCCCAAGCTTCTTCAAATCCCTGTATGCTTTGCTACAAGGTTGGCTTTGGTCAGGCCGCCCTCCACCAGTACGGCTAGAGGTCATGTTTGGCCCTCAACATCAAGGTGGCATGGGCCTGCTTGACTTCAAAGCCCATGCTGCCAAGATCCTGGGCACCTGGATTGCGGCTGTCACTGCTCCTACACTCCCATCCCAACACTGGTCCCGCGCAGCCCACTCCAACTTCTCCCGAGCCTTGGGCCTCAACAATCCATCAAACCCCCACTCCCTGATGAAATACCTCGCATCACACACATCGGCCACAGGTCCTCACGGGACTAAAACCCACTACAAACAAATCCTACTCTCCATGCGAAGCGCAGAGTGGAGAATTCGTATTAGTGGACATACAACCCGAAGAGGCCGCCCCTCTCCTCAGTTCACACAAGAGGTACAGGGGCTACCCATCCATGATGGCGTGATCCCCATTCGACCCCAAGTCCTATCCAGGGTGGACTACCTGGACATGATGGACATCCCTTATTCCACTGAGACCCAAAAGACTATCTGGAAATACGTACACCACTCTCTGTTGCAGCCTCAAGTCCGCTCCCATGTGTGGCGCTGCCTGAGGCGGGTGTATCGTACAGCTGAGCGCTCTAACGCTTTACACTCATCCTGTGTCGTGTGTGGCCAGTATGGAACGCTGTTCCATCATCTGGAGAAGTGCCCCACCTCTAAAGTGATATGGCGCGAAGTTCAACGTCTGCTGGGCCAGGATCAAACACATCCCTTCAGTCTGTTAAGAGATATGTTTGCCTCATCAATGGCCTCCCCTTCCACCCTCCCTCCGTGCTCTGGTGGTTGCAATCGCCATGTGGACTATCCACACGATTGTCTTGGATGCCATCGCTGGCTCCATCCCCACCCTCCCAGAAGCTGTCCCCAGATTCCAGTCTCATTTGATGGACCACTTTCAAGCGTGGATATTTGGATATCTCCCACCGCGTCGCTGACAGGTGGTCTTTTCCTGGTTCCCAGTCTGGTTCATCAAATCAGACCCCTTCCTCCACACGTGCTCAATAGTGGCTACGGCCCCTTCACACGTTCCCTCCCCCTCCCCATAAGTGGCGTTCCCGCTGGCAACAAGAGATAGCATCGCTTCTCTGGGGTGCCTCCCCTGGTACAAAGTTTTGTCTCTTCTGAGTCATATTCGGAAGTGTCCATCCCATGGTCAGCCTTCCCCGTAATAAATTTAAAATTTAAATATAAATAATCATAGATCCCTTAAAGTGATCCTTACAACCATTCCAAGACCTTCGCATGGATTTTGGCCATGGATTTCTATATGGATCCTAAAGAACTAGTTTTCAAAAGAGAAGATTAATAAGGTTGTTCATGAGTTTGATTACCTGGACTCACCTTATATGAAAATCTCTCAATAAATGGGTAAAGACAAAGGCAAATATTCTAAGGGTGCCCTACAACTGTGCTAAAGCACAAAATACAGCAGCCTGTGCCAAAGTCAGACGTTCTGAAGCCAGAATACGGCACCTTGAAAGGAATTTCTAACCAACGCCTTCCTCACAATGGTTGGAAGCTTGGTAAAAGTCCCAAGAGATGTACCGCCTTGAACTCACTGAACAAGAAGAAAGGGAAGCTAATTTTACAACCTCAGGTACTATACCCAATGGGAACGCCATACCCAATTTTTTCTATAATCAAAAGGCCCACTCAAAAGATTGGGAGATTACAGCCCTTATGATGGAGAATGCTATCAGTAAGGATAAGGAGGAAATCACCCATGAAATCCATCGCTATTACTCAAACCTTTATATGATGCCTGGTTTGACCCTTCAAACGTTCAAAATCTTATTGGGAGAACACCAGATGTTCCAATAGAACCCTCAGCGGAAGGTAAACTTCTAGCTTCAGCTACTTGCAGAGAGGTTAAGAAAATACTTCTCTGGTACCCTCACTTGAAGGCTCCGGGCTCAGATGTAATTCCATTAAAGTATACCTTTCAGACCCTGTACCAGTGACAAAGGCTCTTTAGTCCCTCTTCTCGACCCTTCTGGATGAAGGGGGTTCTGCATGATAGAAGGGGCT
The DNA here is from genome assembly GCA_022478985.1 of Massospora cicadina. Taxonomy (NCBI): domain Eukaryota; kingdom Fungi; phylum Entomophthoromycota; class Entomophthoromycetes; order Entomophthorales; family Entomophthoraceae; genus Massospora; species Massospora cicadina. Next base: position 46,809 of record JAKSZP010001443.1, on the reverse strand, counting down.
CGATTACCACCCTAATTCACTAAAAACCAAGCCAGGAGATCTTTTAAGTTGCGACCCATATCACTTGTTAATATGGATCATAAGCTCTCCAATAAGCTTCTAGGAAACCGTATTACTAAATGAGAATAACCTCGCCTTAGCCCCACTTAACATGGCTTCATTCTGGGGAGGTCATTGTGTATAACTACAATGAACTTCATGCAACCCTGATAGCCAACTCCCCTCTCACTTAAAGTTTCATATCAATGTTAGATATGGAGAAGTCATATGATTGTGTATCCTGAAAGTATCTTGACTCCTCCCTCTTATGCCTTCACATACCACGAAGAGCTAGGAGATGAATATTAGCGCTCTACAATCATCTAAACACCAAAGTACTAGCCCCAACGGGATTTACAGTGGCAATGAAGGTTGAACAGGGTCTCCGTCAAGAAATCCATCAAACTAAATACTGTTTAACATAACTCTAGATCCTCTCATCACCCTGCTACAGGAACAGCTGGATGATATCCAAGTTCTGGGTAAAGCCTCAACTTGCAATATAGCTTTTGCTTATTATATAGTTGTTGCAATGGGCTGCAAGAAGGACATGTACTGCACAATGGTAGCCCTCAACAGCTACTCTAAAGCATCCTTTTAGAAAGTTAATACCTTGAAAACCAAAATTATACAAGTTAACAAGCCAGCCTTCCTAACCAATTAGTCCTAGAACTCACCCAAGGTAAAATTCGCCATCTAGGGGTCCTCACCTCCTACCATGGGGTTGAAATCAAAGGCAACGAGGACCATATACTGGAAGGAATATATTACAGAATAGTAAGCTGGAATTGGCGCCAAATAACACCAAGGACGGGCCTTGATGGAAAATGTTTTTCTTCTGTCAAAAGTGTGGTTCCTTGTCTACATATGCCCATTTACCTATAGCTTCTATTTGAGACTAAATGTGATACTCCAGAGCTGGATATGGGGGTCTAAGAACCTATTTACTGTCCTGACAACAATATATTGACCTCAGCGCAAAGGGGTTTTGAGACTACTGGATACCAAGGCCCATGCCACCTCAAGCTTGACTAAATTCCTTAGACCCATTATCTTATAGGAAATTAATACAATATCTCAGTGGGCTCCAGAGCTACATCAAGGAATATTGACTTCCATGGGACTCCCTCAAGCCTCATTAACTGCGGTTGTAGAATAGTTAACAAACCATCCAGGTCATCATCTCAAACCATCTTCATCTTATATTAGAATCAGGCCCTCCTGGCCCTCAAGCGGGTAGGTGTGCTTTTGTACCACGCCTTCACATACAGAAGGAGTGGACCTGGAATCAGCCCTTGCTGACACCCTGGTTCACGATGGTAAGATTGTTCTTTCTAAATCAAACCAATGGACAGGCCTCCAATTTGGCACTGGCTCCTTGAGCTCCTACCCCTGCTGAAAATGGGGCCTTGAGGCGCTCTGGAAAGATGTCAACAACCTATTTTTTTCAGCTATGATCTCAAGCACATTTTGTATAGTTCTTCACTGTTCATATAGTATAGGTGATCAAACAGTTCCTACCTTCAAGCACAAGAGCTTCCTACAATGTGATGAGCTGATTGGCATACATCTCTACAGATACTTTTCTTGCCACCAGGTAGCCCCCTTCTGGGGCAAGATCTGAGGAATCCTTCATGCAGAGCCTTGATGGGGACATCCAGTTCAATATTTAATGTCTGATTATTTATTCCAAGCTTCCCCGCTCCTCAAAATTTTGGCATTTGTCCTAGAAATATGTCAGCACATAATTCATACCTTCGTGCCACCTTTGACTCCAACCAGTGGACCTTGCCACACATAAACACACATTTTCAAAGTCAATTCAAGATGGCCTAAAAGCATTTAACATGATGCCATGTGCCAACAGGTCTGTTTAAGCAGACTCCTGGCTCTGTAAAACCCTTCCCAACCCTTTCTCAACAATTCCGCTTACCCTTCCTTAGCCTCAAGCTCTTAGGAGCTCAGGCGTGATTAATAGAAATTGGTAATTACCTCCTTCAGTTTGAACCACCTTTGCTAATAAATGTGAACCAGTACAAAAGATGCTAAAACGTCATTCTCAAAATATGAAGGTTCTTGATGGATAATCTTTAACAAATTCAGATTCAACTGGCTAACTTTCTTCATCATTTAAAACGAATACCAGTTATAATAGAAGCTCACAATACTTAGGACATGGAGGAGCCAGTAAAACTTAAAAATGGATCAAGGACTGATATTATTGGGAAAGAATACGGATTCTGAAATGTAAGTCTTAGATGCTTGAATAACTTCTACAAACAGATGCTGCATAAGATCAAGTACAATTTCAGCCAATGACCCCTTAGCACCCTTTTCATACCATCAGTTTAGATGTCATAGGTCCATTACCTGAATCCACAGAAGGAAATCATTACATCCTAGTAGGTTTTGATCATTTCACAAAGTGGGTAAAAGCAATTGCCATTCCCACGCAGACTGCAAAACTATTGGTAACTTTTTATACCAGATTATATTTACTAGGCATGGTTTTCCGCAAGTACTGCCACCTGACAATGGGAAAATTTTAATTCAAGCGATGTGAGAATATTAGCTATGAGCATGAGAACTCAATATTTATATTCAGTGCCCTACAACCTATTGATTAATGATAATTTAGAAAGTGTGAATGGAATGTTAGTTCTCAATACTTAGCAAGATGTCTACTACCAATCTATTACACTGGGATCAATATTATTCTCTTTTTGCTCGGCATAACTTTCCAAGGAAAATCTTACAGAAAAAAAGAAGCAAATTTTGATCGCCTACTGTAGTTTTGCTCTGATGTCCTCAGATTCCCCGTTGGCTGCCCCAGTGTAGAGCAGTGGCAAAGCTCCCCCACCTTTTTCTATTAGACAGGAAAATGCGCTCGGATTAGCTCTCCTAGAGATACCAAACCCCTGGAATAATTCATTCATCCTGAGGATCTCAACGCCCACCTTGCTCTTACCCAAGTGGTGCCTCATTGCCCCCTGGTGCTCCCCCAGAGCAACATGCGTTTTGGCCTTAGGGTTAATTATGGGAAGCTTTTCCCTTACCATGACCAATCCATTATTAAAATGGCTCAAGCGGTGATAATTCCCACCAGTTTCATTGATTTCCGCCTCTATAAGGGTGTTGGAAATTCATTCCTAGTTGAGGTCAGCCTTGGCTAAGGATTAAGCTCAGCATAGGCCTCGGGTTGAGTCAAAGATTAGATCTTGCTCACCCAGGTTTATAGTCTCAAATGTTTTAATTTTGTAGGATTTATGCTTACAAGGTTGAGATATTGTCTGAAGAGCATAATCGATTCTAATTGGTATAATGTTGTTTATTTTAATAGTTGAGACGCCAATAATATCAAGTGATTGTAATTAATGATAGAAATTTATTACACGGTGAGATAAACAATTGAATTACCTTTTCAAGGATCAAACTATTGCTGAATTAATGAAACAATAAAAGTTTTAAATTAACAAGTTAATTGATTGTCAATCTGTGACCACTTTAAGAGATGAGCATGAGTGAAGCAAGTTCACTTAAGGTTAAGTAATCCTCATCAAGATGCTGCCAAACGTGATATATAAACTATATCTAATGAATGTAATCAATTACCCATAAGCTGAAAAATGCCATATGATATAGTATTTTAAAAACCAACTGCCGCTGATGCATTCTAAATTAATTCATAACCTCCACAACCCTGTTCCCTTTATATTCCTCATGATAGTTATACACCAGTATGATCACAATACTCATATTTTGGCCACTTTATAAAAGTTGGCTTTTTATTCTAATAAGACACCTTCCTTTCACTACCTTTGTTAAGTTTTAATTAACATTAGTTAGCTTAGCTTGTTAAGGTGGACTCAAGATCCCCAGAGGTTAGGTTCTGGGATAAAACACTGGAGTGGTTGGTGCAACCAACTCCCAATCTTGAACTATATAGAAACCCTGTGGGAACTTGTGCAACTAGCAACAACAATGATGAACTGGAAGGATTGAAGGGGAGAAACCCTGAGGGGTTAATAGAGGCCGCTGAACCACAATTTTTTACAAGCAACAAAGATGATCTCTGAGCTATAACGAGAGATCAATCCTTATAAGGAGAAATTGTTGGTCGGCTGAGTTGGTGAGTTGCCCTTATATTTATAGGGAAAGGTCGACAATGATTGTGAAAAAGCTAGGGCCAGAATTCTCCATACTTTTTGGCCTGGCACACTAATGGTGTCATCAATTAATGATTATGAAAAATTCTCAACAATGATGCTCACTAAAATGGGCTCTGTTAACGTGCTGCTTGACTACTCAAAAGCAAAATCTAGAGGAAGATGTGGGGATGAGGATGACATTGGACGAGTGCAAAAAGCTAACCCTATAGCTAAGGCTTGGTGGGAAATATGTTGGAAATTCATTCCTAGTTGAGGTCAGCCTTGGCTAAGGATTAAGCTCACCATTAACCTCGGGGTTGAGTCAAAGATTAGATCTTGCTCACCCAGGTTTATAGTCTCAAATGTTTTAATTTTGTAGTATTTATGCTTACAAGGTAGAGAGATTGTCTGAAGATCATAATCGATTCTAATTAGTATAATGTTGTTTATTTTACAAGTTGAGACGCCAATAATATCAAGTGATTGTAATTATTGATAAAAATTTATTACACGATGAGATAAACAATTGGATTACTATTTCAATAAAAGAACTAATGCTGAATTGATGAAACAAGAAAAGCTTTAAATCAACAAGTTGATTGATTGTCAATCTGTGACCACTTTAAGAGATGAGCAGGAGTGAAGCAAGTCCACTTAAGGTTAATTGATCCTCATCAAGATGCTGCTTCACATTTGATATATAAGCTATATCTAATAAATGTAATCAATTACCCATAAGCTGACAAATGCCATATAGAATAGCCTTTTTTTAACCAACTGCCGCTGATGCAACTTCAATCAATTCATAACCTCCACAGTCCTGTTCCCTTTATATTCCTTATGAAAAAAATACACAAGTATGATTACAATATTCATATTTTGGGAGCTTTTCTCTCTCGTTGCAATCACTTTTGCAACATTTATTCAATTTAATTCTGGAAAAAGTTTGATAATCTCACCGAGGAGATTAGTTGATGCCCATATCAGGGAGCAGTTGGGCAAGTAAGGTCAAGGGCACAGGTGTTGGCCCCGCAACATCTAAAGTTTGCAAACGCCCCAGTGAACCTGAGGAATAGACAAACTTAACAAAAAACTGGCAGTAACCATTTCCTGGAACTTTTAACTTGGCAAGCACAATGCAACCAGTACATCAAAATGCCGCACTCTCAACCACTTGCATCAGTGGAACATGGAGTACGGGTATTACTGGATATTCAGCAGATGGCGCTTTGGGAAAAGTTTTGTGGTGATGTACACAGTCATTTCCCAAATGTGGTGTATGTCGCACCTCATTCCATGCCACGCGGTTGGCTGGATCTTGGTTTTGAAAGCAAGGAAGTGGCAGATGAAGCTGCAATGGTGCGCGTTGTAGCAGACCTCCCAGACAGGCAGTGGTCATCAAAATTAAGTGCACCAGATGGACAAAATCGAATTAAATTTTTGTAACTTTCAACTTTCTGTCCACTACAGTCAAACGCGCTGTACTCAAACGTAACACCTGAAGGCTGAGCTCGCCATATATGGCGAAATACAATTCTCAAAATGCAGCGCTTTACACTGATGCCAAACCTGTGCACCAGCAAAGCAATTGCAGTCCTAACCTCAGCCGAGGGGATAGTGAAGGATCTAACCCAAATCCTGCACACCACTTTTGTCAACATCGAGGTGCATGCCACCCACCCTTTCAGGGTCACCGTGGACAGCACACCTCCCATCTGCACCTTTTGTAACGCATTTGGCCACAAGGCACACACCTGCCCTTCCAAGGAGGGCATCACATTCCAAGAAATTCCCTTGGATTCAATGTGCAGAGGTGAAGCCCACTATGAACTGACTGCCAATACAAAGGCAGCCTTCACATGGGGAGCGCAGGGATGCTACTTACTAGTGAAGCCAATATCCCCTTAAGAGCGGAAGAAGGCCAAACAGGCCCACAAGGCGGCGGCCAATCCCACTTCCGCTATCCCATCCTCACAGCTCCAGGAGGACATTGAGACTTTTGTGGTTGAAGCAGCTCGCGAATCTCTTGACCAATCAGATTGGGACGCCCAAGCTGAAATCCTGATGGACGATTCAGTTTCACCCAACCAATGCGCCCAAGCATTGAATGAAACCAAATTGGTCTCCAACCTTCCTGCTGACGATTCAAAATCAAGCGTTGGTGCACTGCAAAAATCTCATCCTGCAGCGGGGAAAAGAGCGAAGGAAAAAGCCAATGCGAACCCAACTGCTAAGGCTACCCATACCACTGACTACATTGCATCACATACCTGAGCCACCGACAAGCGCCGTGAATAACAATAGAAGGCTGAAGGGCTCAGGTGCCCTTCCCCTCGCACCTAAGGTGCAATGGGGGAGCCTTTACTTTAGGGACATTGAACATTGCTGGACTCAAGGCCTCGCCGTCCTGGGCTAGTATACTGAGTTTTTACAACAAAATTTACCCGTGGATATCCTGGCCATTCAGGAGTCCCACTGTCCATGTGGTTCCGAGGAAACATGAAAAACCATGCTCCTCCCTTCCCTCTCCTTCTGGTCCGAGCACTGTGGGGTGCTAGTTCAAAAGAACAATAATTTTAAATTTTTATTGTCTGAATCCTTCCTTAGTGGCCGCATCCTCATTGTCAATTTTTTGTGGGCCAATGAAGTGCACGCTATCATCAACATTTACACCCTGACCTGTGCATGAGAACGTCAGGAGTTTTCTCATTGGTCAATTCCATTCTGTCGCCCCTGACCCTTTTGTCGTTGGCAACATGAACTATTGGTTGAACCCATCCACTGACTGCTGGCCTTCCTCATCTTCCCTGCCACAGGAACATGTTGAACTACGCATCCTCAAGGCCACCCTAAGGTTGGCTGATACTCTGCCGCGTCATGCTCCACTTCTTGAAAACATGACAAGCCCCCACATCCACAATGGCCAGTTAAAGTCCATGTCCTGCATCGACCTTATCCTTGCGCCGTTGAACTTTTGTTCCCAGATTTCCCATTTCACCACAACGAAGATCAATTTCTCTGATCACAGGATGGTTTTGATATCCTTCCGCCTATCCAACCCAGCAGCTCAGGGTCCGAGTTGGTACATACTTCGCCCAGCCAAAATTGCATCACTGAGATTTTCCTTGTGGATGGAATCAGCGACCACAGCTCCAGAGTTTATTACACCATATTGTGCTGATCCAATATCCACCTGGTCTGCTTTCAAAGTGGACACAATCCGCCAGGCTCGCCACCTTTCCTCCCGGCACTCATGATCCACCTTGGCAGTCATCTCGCGCACTCTGGCAGAGTTGGCCCACTTGGAGTCCAACGTCCCAGCACAGGCTACAGCCCTACTTGGGGTCGCAAGTGGGCAGAAGTAGCCGACCACCTTAACGCTCTTGAGCAACAACACAAGCATCAGGTTTGTGTTCAGTACAGAGCTAAACACATCACAGCAGGTGACACATGCTCTGCTTACTTTTTTCAAAAATCTTCACACCGCGCCAGAGCTTGGCCTTTACACAGGTGAAAAGGCCAGATAATTCCGTAGAAGATATGCTGGCTGAAGTGGCAATCAATATACAAAACTATTACTCCAAATTATACTGATTGAACTGATTCTGCCGGCTGAATTGGCGAATTTTCTTGATAGTGCACATATCTGCACCATTTCCCATTTCCTGGAGTTGATGAATTTGATTACTCTGGATGAACTCTGGTCCACCATCCGCGATGCACCATATAGGAAATGACCAGGCCCTGATGGCATTCCTTATGAGTTCTATAAGAAGTATTTTAAGTATTTATCCCCACTGTTGCTTGCCTCACTTAACCAGAGCTTTTTGGAAACGCGCCTCCTACCAGGAGGGAAAGAGTCCTACACCATTACGCTGTTCAAAAAAGGTGATAAGCTAGACATGGCCAACTGGCGCCCCATTTCTCTAACCAATACTGACACAAAAAATTTTTCTAAAATTATGGCTAACCATCTAGGGATTGTTGCCTCTGCTATCATCTCCACGGAGCAATTAAATTTCATACCCAGAAGGTCGATTTGGGACAACATGCACACTGTGGCCAACGCCTGTCAGTCCACGGCCTCAGGTGCACTAGTATTTTTAGACAAACAGAAGGCCTATGATAGAGTTAACTGGTATTACCCCAGGGCCTGCCTCCTCCAATTCTGCCTACCCCCTCGCTTCATCAATTGGGTGATGCTGCTGACGGATTCTGCCACAATGGCTGTGCGTGGCCCTGGCTTTCTCACGGATGTAGTCCGTTTCAAAGGGAGCCTCTGCCAAGGGACCCTCTTAGCCCATTCTTATATAACTTCAGCCTTGACCCACTACTTCAAAACGTGAATGCCCGCCTTACTGGGGTCCATGTGCAAGGCCAAGCCCCAGTCAAAATGTTGGCATTTGCTGATGAATGTGTGGTTGGGGTGTCTAATAATCATGATGCACACGCGCTTGAAGCTCTTATCCAGGTTTACTCCAGGATAAGTAATACTGCACTCAACGCCTCAAAAACTGAATTCATTCTTTTTGGTCATTATCAAGCCCGCTGGGCCTCAGCGCCCTGTTTCCAATCCACCCCATCTGCTAGCGCAAGCGCTTGCTTACCCTGCCCAACCCACACCGCCCCACTTGTGCTCCCCTTTGTGACAAGCCCTGACGTTGGGCTGGTCTGCCATTTGGGGGTGTGGTTGGAGGCAGGCGGGTATGCCTCAACTTTGATGGAAATCCATATTCTGGACAACGTAACATAATGCATCGCCTCCCTCAGAGCCCGTCCTACTTCCCTTACTGGCAGGGTTGTACTAGCCAACTCTATGCTCCTCTCCAAAGTTTAGTTTGGGGCCCACGCCATCTCTTTCTCCCTAAGTTTCTTCGAATCACTGTATGCTCTTCTGCAAGGGTGGCTTTGGTTGGGCCACCCACCACCAGTGTGACTGGAGGTCATGTTTGGCCCTCGCCATGGTGGAGGCATGGGCCTGCTCAACTTTGAGGCCCATGCTGCCAAGATCCTGGGCACCTGGATCGCTGCCATTACCAACCCTACAGTTTCAGCCCAACACTGGTCCCGCACGGCCCACTCCAACTTCTCCCACGCCCTGGGCATCACCAACACGTCCCACCCACACTCTTTGTTGAGATATCTTGCTTCCCATCCTTCAGCCGCAGGTCCACATGGGACTACACCCCACTTCAACGGATCCTTTTCTCCATGCGGAGCACTGAGTGGAGGATTTGTATTTGTGGGCTCACAGCCCAGAGGGGCGCCCCTCTCCTCGGTTCACCCAGGAGGTACAGGGACTACCCATTCTGAACGGTTTGATACCCGTGAGGCCCCATACCTTGTCCAGGGTGGACTACCTGGACATGATAGACATCCCCTATTTCCTTTTTTACCCAGAAAGCCATTTGGAATTACGTCCACCACCCTCTTCTGCAGCCCCATATCCGATCCCATGTGTGGCGCTGCTTGAGGCAGATGTACCATACTGCTAAATGCTCTAACGCTTTACACTCATCCTTTGTCATGTGTGGCCAGTACGGAACGCTGTTTCACCACCTGGAAAAGTGCCCTCCATCTAAAGTGATATGGCGTGAGGTACAACATCTGCTTTGCCAGGATCAGGCACAGCCCTTCAGTTTGTCTAAGGATATGTTTGCTTTATCAATGGCCTCCCCTCTTCCACCCTCCCTCTGTGCTTTTGTGGTCGCAATTGCCATGTGGACTATCCACACAATTGTCTTGGATGCCATCTCAGGCTCCACCCCCACCCTCCAAGAAGCTGTCCGCCGGTTCTTGTCACACTTAGTGGACCACTTTCAAGTTTGGATGTTTGGATACCTCCTGCCACGTCGCCGCCAGTTGGTCTCCTCCAGGTTCCCAGTTTGGTTCATCAACTCTGACCCTTTCCTCCACACGTGCTCAATTGTGGCGCCTGCCCCTATACACGTGCCCACCTCCCAGTAGTGGCGTTCCCGCTGGTAACAGGAGACAGCATTATTTTCTCTGGGGTGCCATCCTATTACATGAGTTTCATTTTCTTTGATGTCTTATTGGAAGTGTCCATCCACTGGTCAGCCTTCCCCGCAATAAATTAAATTATTCATATTTTGGCCACACATTATTTGAGGGTTGGCTTTTTATTCTAATAAAATACCTTTCTTTACCTACCTTTATTAAGTTTTTAGTTAACAGTAGTTAGCTTAGCTTTTAAAGGTGGGACTCAAGATCCCCAGAGGTTAGGTGCTGAGTTAAAACACCTGAAGTGGTTGGCGCAACAAACTCCCAACCTTGAACCATATAGAAACCCTGGGGGAACTTGGCAACTAGCAACAACAATGATCTCTGGAAGGATTGAAGGGGAGAAATCCTGAGGGAGTTAATAGAGGCCACTGAATCACAATCATCGGACAAGTCACAAAGAGGACCTCTGTGCCATAATGAGTGGTCAAGCCTCAGAAGGAGAAATTGTTGGTCAGCTGAGTTGGTGTGTTGCCCCGAGAATTTATAGAGAAAGGTCGCTGTTGGATTTTGGTTCAGTAAAAGGCTCATTGGTTCTTATTTACCTCTAATCCAACGATATCAGAGGAAGGTCTTCTTGCACCACTTATATGAAAATAATTAAAATAAGTAAATATGAAAAAAATAATTTTATAGTTTTATTGAGCGCTGCGCAAGGGGTAAAGGAGAGTATCCATCTAATAAATTGAAAAAGGTATTTGAAACGTCGAGGTTCAATGTTCATATGGCTTGGGAAATTTCCAAATTTGGTAATATGCGAAATTATTTATTGAGGCTTGACAAACTCACATCTCTTTAACAAAATGATGAATGGGGAATCCCTATTGGCCAAAATGTACCCATAAGGTAATTACTTGATGTATTTCAGCCAATCCCCATCTGAGAAGATCTTTTCATCTTGGGAGACCTCCGCCACGACTATAAAAGGGGGAGGTTCCTGCGTAGGTGCTTGAACAGGATTAGATGAGGCCAGGGGTGAACGCTTCGATGGGTGCCCCAGAATAGGTTGCAAAGTCAGAGGAATCAGATTTACCAACTTTATGCTATTTACCCAATTAGTTTTTGTAAAAGTGTTGCCCCAATTTTTGGGGTTCCACTGAGAGTTGTCCAGGGTCTTCTGGTTGACAAAAATATTATTATTAATAATTTCAATTTCCTTATTATCACAGATTTATAAATTTCCGCCATTCTGTAAGTCCCGGGAACGCCCTCTGGGTGTTGATCGGGCCATTACCCCATTCCTGAGCAAGAAGGTACCAAAGAGGATGGCCATACCCCTCATTACTCAGGGTGATCTCACTCACGTGGTAGACAAGTGCTGGGCAACAGCCCTTTCACTTCAGATCCCGCTTCCAGTACCCACACTCTCCTCAGCAGAACTGCTATGAGGAATCAGTGAAATCTGTGTCAAGATACCAAAATGAAATAAATTGCAACTAATTTGAGCGGCAATCAGCCCAATGCTCAAATTTCAATTGGTCAAAAATGTACAACGACCAATCTATAAGCTGTAATGCCCAACAGTTGCGATTCAGTTAACATGACAATTGGAAAGATCTCCTCCCTCCCAAATCCGTCAGGCATCACCCCAATGGGCAGGTAATAGCATCGGACACCATTGACAAGGTTTCAAAGCTTTCTGCTGGCAAATTGGGTGTTGCGCCTGATGCAATGCCACTGACCAAATGAATGGCCCAGCAACCGAGCATGGGTGGGTTTGGCGTCCTGAACCCATTCTCAACCAAATGGGCCTGCCCCTATGTGGGGTGGCCTTGGGGGATTCCTACTGCTCGTTGGGCCAAACGCCATCATGCCAACCATCAGAAATGTAGCTGAGCTTTGGTTCAGATGTTCAAGGTCAAACTGACAGTGACTCAGCCCACCGCCAAATTTTTTGATGTCAGTTCCCAGGGAACTAACCTGCCCATTCCTGAATAATTTGCTGGTTAGGTTGAACTTGTGGAACCCAATCCCAGCTTGGTTTCCCTCCAAATTGATGACTATTTAATCAGTTGCATCGCACTGAGAAAATTGTTAAGCAATTTTCTCTCTTAAATTTTCCATTAAAAAACCTTCCCCAAATTTAGTTTTTATATGTTGATAATTAAGCCGCCTTTTCCGCTGACACTCTCAATACCCTCAGAGTTAATGGCCGTGGTTGTCTGTTCCACATTCATTGTATCAACAGAAGTTCCTTAGGCATTCTGGTTTACCGTTCAGGTGCTCTGGCATCTGGGCTGGCAGAACAGTCTAATTCTTACTTAATGTTCGCCTGACACATTCCCTCTATTTGGCTGATTTTCACCCACAACATTCTTCTTCTGAGGCCTGGGAGGCAAATGTCTGACAGCCACCAATAATTGTGAAAAATCAAAGGCCAGCAGTCTCCATACTTTTTTGGCCTGGCACACTAATGGAGTCACCTATTAATGAAAATAAAAAATTCTTAACAAAGGGGTATTTTGATCTTGGCTTCACCTGTGAAGCTGATGCCACCACTGCGGCAACTGTGCCCCTGGTTTTCCACGGCACCCCTCTCCTCACAATTCAGACCTGGCTCCCAGCAGATATTACTTTGGTGGTTCAGTTCATTGGTTTTCCCACCCACCTTCCCCCGAGGTGCTCCACCAGGATCTGATAGAAGGTTTGGCAGCCTATGGCTCCAACCCCATCTTACAATTTTTGGTCCCATATGGGGCCACACGCCTCACTGGGCCTCGGGCATATGCCACAATCAGCCCTGAATCTAATAAAATTGCCTTGTTGATTCCCCCTAGTGCTGTCATCCCTTCTGCCCCTTGACCATCCGTTCTGGGCCCGTGTCAAGGGCGGGCGGATGATCTGTCCATCCTGTTTAAAGTTGGACCACTTGAAATGCAAGTGCCCATCCTTAGCTGCTTTTGACAGCTCTGATTTTTCATCCACTGAATTCCAATCTTCCACCCACCCTGCACCACCTTTGGTATGGGGTATGATACTTTCTCCCCCTCCCCCAAAGCCTGTTGCTGCAGCTGCTCCTGCATCCACCAATCAGCCTCCTCCTCGCCCCAGTGCCACAAATGATTCCTCCAATAAAGCACAGGATTGGACCCCAATTGCTCCCATGCATTCTTTAAAAAACCAACCAAACCTTAGGCATATGCTGATTCCCCAATTCGATTCAATCAAAATCCTTGGGATCTATTGGCCGAAACTGATAAATCTAGGAATTTTATTGAAGATCGCACTATACAACTTGAGTGGTTTGTGTTTACTGATTATGACGACATGCTACCACATCATTTATACACCCACCAGCAAAATGCTGAAACGTTCCATGGTGATCACCAGCTGGCTGTTGAAGCAACAACTAAGTCAGATTGTCACCCTCTCCATAAAGCTGCTGCCAAATCAGTGGCGATGCTTGCAGGAGGAATCCCTCCTCCCATTATCCCCTCCACCACCAATATGCTCCAAAAGAAGATGTTGACCAAATCTCAAAAAGCTGCCAATGACGCCATCCAGCAGGTGGCAGTGGTAGTGTGGAATCCCAAATCAAAGATTACCCACACCAATATCGCCACGTTTGTAAAGCTCTCCAATGCACACATGAAAGCTGAAACAGCTTTGACAAGTTACATCAGATTTCTTATATTCAACCACTGTCTTCCTGCCACCCCAATCATCAGAAATTTATCTCTGCATCCTGATGACACCCCAACGCCCCTGCTCTCCGCCATAGCCCATGTCCCGCTTTGGGGTGAAGCAGAGGCCGAGGATGAGCCCCCTGATCCCCCCTCCCCTTCCGCCATGATGTGATAAGCGGTTTCCATTGTCCCACCTGGTTAGTTGTGTTCACATTTATTGTGTCATCCGCTCATTTTGGGCAGTTCATTCATTTTTTTTTGGTGAGGATTTATTTGTTAGTTTTTTGATTTTCAGTAATGTCCATCGCCTGGTCAGCTTACCTCAGTTAAATAAGATACACTGTGACCAATATCTCCCAATAGCGTTGATGGCTTATAGAACAAGTTTCCATTAAAGTAAAAAAATGTCCCTTCAAGGCTTTATTCAGAAGAAACTGGAATCCTGGCTCTACTAGTCCACAAAGTTACCAGTGAAAATACTGAAAAGCCCGAAAAAGTGCTAAGAAGATTAGTCCAGAAGATTATTGTAATAAATTTATGGTTTCTGGTTATTATTGGTCAATAACCCCTATAAACTTATTACTGCACAGGTTCAGTTTTTGTGCAATCCATCCGCGTTATATAGTATTTGGTATTATTGGTTAATAGTATGACAACTATTATCTGTAGTTGAATGGAATTCTTAGATCTCAGCCCAATGCTTGGCAATTATTTCCACTCAAAATACTTGAGATGTTTTGACATAGGGATTCGTTCCCTCATACTGTCCAACCAAATCTTCTCTGAGATTCCCTGTTGACAGTTTCTCCAGTTCGACACACAGTCAGCAGCAATCCCCAATTGTTTCTCCTTCTTCTCTAGATCCCCGCTCAGATCTTTACTCTTTTCCTTAAAGAGTCTCCCAATTATTGCACACAGCAATAGTATCCTTAAGAAGAATAGAACAATTGAAAGCTGATAAAGTTTACTATATAAACTATATACCAAATGAAAACTATAGAAGAGTATATCTAGAAAACTCTGTTCTAAACTCTGGTTCTCTATTATAAGTGAATCATAAAAAATTTATAGTGGGGATTCGGTCATCAAACCAATAGTTGACACCTCTTCAATGAAATGGCAGCCGTTGCCATTGAATCACCCATCCTCATCTCAGCAACAATGGTCTTCCCCAACCTGGCTAGGATTCCATCATTGTACATCCTCTAGACCTAAATAGAAAGAATTAGAATATGTGTCCCTAACGATTTCCTCTCAATCCAAGTGAACCAGCCATATTTGGCTAGCGACCTGCTTAGGTAATGGGACTTGTTACCCATTAAGGCAGGTCACAAACCAACTGATCAATTTTCTAGTTGCGGCGGCATCACTCAGCTTTCAACTTATAAATTCCATTCACAATCAGTTGATAGAAAAAACTGACTGATCCCAATTGGTACACCTGATAGTTAATCACTATCAGATGCCCCTATTTCGTCAACAACTCTTCCTGATGAGATCTAAAGCTTTCATCTGGATCAATCCCTGATGGATATGACCAGGCAAATATCCTAAAATCCCCCAAACATAGTTACTCCAAAATCAGGGTCAACCGATTTCCAATTCACCTTGCCTTAGGGAATTATCCCCTAGAAATTTCTGATAATTTAGCAGTCTGAAAATATAGAAAAATTTCCAACACATCCCCCCCTTGCCTAGATTTCCAGCAGGAAAAGGACTGGGGCATGAGAACACTGCTTCAGACACTTAGCTGAATACTTCATTGGCTTGAGCGGAGTATGATCATCAATACTCAACGCTGCTTGAGATGTCCTTCAGCATGCGGCTCTCTTCCTCTTCCTCCTCGCTACCACCTACTCAGAGTGCAGTCCCCATGATCTACTTTTATGCCAGGCTGATTGATTTAATTGTGACGATATTAGTCCCAGGATCCAGGTTTCCCCCATCAGGGCATATGACCCACTGTCATAATCAGGATTCTTGGTCTGGTGTCCTTTATTTCCTGATTTTCTCCTCTTCCTAGACAGGACACTCTTGCCATTGATGTTCTTTTCATGGCTCAATTAAGAATGCTTATTCATGTTTGCCCTTCTTATTTTTCTCCCATAACCTCTTGGCTCATGTCATTTTTTTCTTTGGAGAGCTTATCCCATTGTTTTGAGTTTAATTCCTCAAAAATTGGATCTTAATTGATTGTAGAGTGCATAATGTTGACTTCTATATAAGTCTGATATCTCCCCTCTCATTCAGCTCATATGTCAAATTATGAGTTGCGGTATCAACAGTTACTAAACAGTTTGTCTGATCAAGATCTTCAGCTCTTTCAGCAGATGAGTCATGATGCACGCCAGAACCTCTTCTAAGGTCCTTCCAGGACTCATACGCCTAGTCTGGCACCAGCGGCTAGTTCTTCCATCAAATTACCAGAAACAGTATCTAATCCTTCCAAAACTAGGCTAGTGATTGTTTTGAACAACTCTTGGCTGATTCTCCCTCTGTCGTTGATTCCAGAGTTGGATTTCAAAACTCTCCTGTATTTGGCACCTTTTGCAGATGCACCAAACATCCTTGTGGATGCTCCTGAAATTATTCCCTTCGCTCTTGATCGCTCCTTTATTGCCAGGTCAGACTTGCTTCCTGAGTTCCTCTTCCAACTCGGTCAATACTATAAACCTGCTGTCTTGGCTACTGAGCTCACTATTGGTAACAATTCATTTTAGCTCCCATATGCCAAATTATGGGCCCAAGTCACTGAGTCTTTATCCCTAGTGCTGATCCCTCCAATCTTGAGAACATCCTAGATTAGGATATCACCACTTATGCTCTTCGCTTTGCCAGCCAAGTTCTTCAAAGTTGGTCCATAAAGCTTCCAGCCTCTCCCAGGTTACATTGTTCCTTCAGCTTCAGATTCTAAGAGGCCCATAGTTGTCACTTGCAGGATGCCATTCACTCCTTACATGATTATTTCATCTCCAGTGCTTCCCATCGGTATCTTCTGCTGATGGCTTTAATAGGGGGCATGATTTGGCAACCCCCATCTAGCATCCCTTGTTTGCTGCTGGCCCAAATGTCCAATGTTCTTGGCGAAGCCCATCGTCAGGCGCTCAAGACTAATCTTCTGGCTCTAGTACCATATCAGGATTACTTGGGGTTATTTGTTGACTGCCTCTTTCTATACTGTTGCTTTCCTCCCCACTCTGGGGTTTTGCAATTGGCTTCTTCTGACATCGCAATTTCCCTCCCCTAGTCGCTTTCGCAGAGATCTGCGTCCACTCAAAGAACTTAGTTTTGTGTAGGTCTAGCCCTCACTAGCATCTGATCTCACATCAATTTTGATGGGCTATTCATTCCTACTGCGATCCATCCTCCCTCCCCCAAGAGGCAACATAGGCGGAATCATCCCATATTGAGGATAATCAATAAAAATAAATATTATAAAAATATATTGGTTTTTTCTATGCGGTTTATAATTTTTTCCATTATCTTTTATTAATCATTTATTAATCTTTTATTTTTTTCTTATTTTTTACATGGTTTTGACCTTGTTTTGTTTCAACGGTCCATCTTTATTTATTTTTCCCCCAAACTGGTCCTAGGTATTCTTAAACCTACCAGTTTTCTATGGTTCAGAGGTCCTTTTTTTGGACTTAACCATCTAGATTGGTTCAGAGGTCCTTTTTTGGACTTGACCTAATCATCAGGACATGACCAACTTAATGGTTCATCAGTCCTTCAGTAACTCTTTTGTTTTTTTCATTGATCCATTGCTTCAAATACTTAGCATGGACTCAATTTACAACTCTTCCATCCAAGAGATTCTTGATATTGTAGGCATCAGTCGCCGTCTTAGTGATAATTTCAAACGGACCCAACCACAATGCATCCAGTTTGTTTCTTCTTCTGAAACCATGTGTATCACAATAGGCCATTCTTTCGCCTATTCGATATTCTGCTAAGGCTGGTCAGTTCTTATTATTCATCAATTTTGCTCATGTCCTTTTCTTCAACATAGTATTGAATGCTTGTGATTGCACCTTGATTAAGATATTTGTCATTCAGTTCAAGTACTGTTTGGCACTCATCCTCAATGTTGGTTCCACCACCAAATATAAAATTGGTGGCAACGCGGCCTTCCTCCCATATAGCAACTCAAATGGCATTTTTCCTGTCACTGTATGATGACTAATATTGTAGGTGAATGTCATTAAACTCAGGTACGTTCCCCATGCAGAAGTTCTTCCTGCGACCAGCTTCCTCAGCATCGTAGCCAGCATTCCATTCACTCATTATACCGTCCGTTCATCTCCAGCCAGTAGGGTATAGACACAACTCCTCTGATCCTCATTATCTCATTTAGTTGTGGGATCACATGAGATGTGAAGTTCATCCCATTATTACTAATCAGGACCTGCGGGCATCCATGTCAATATACTACTTAATCCAGGATGAACTTTGTGGTGCTGGTAGCATCTACTTTCGCCAGGGCCTTCATCTAGACCCATCTCGTCAGATGGTTGATAGAAACTATTATGTACTTGACTCCCCCTGTGCTCATCGTCAGCAGGTCCCATCATATCAATGGACACCATATGCCAGGCAAATCCAGGTCGGACCAGTCAGTATCCAGCTATATTCTTATGTGGCTTGTGCAGCTGGCACTCCATGCAACAAGCTAGATATCCAGTGACATCATAGTTTATTGACTCCCAGTAGTAGTATTGGCGATTATTATCAGTTGTTTTTCTCAGGCCTCCATGTCCAACAACCTTATGAGCAGCTTGAACGATAGCTGACCTTTCTGACAGCTTTGGGAATAGTAACTGCTTCCCATTAATCGTCTTAAAAACTTTTCCATCCATGGTCTTGGTGTTTTCCATCACTTTCTAAAGCACAGCTTGGATTTCTTGGGGCTTGTTCCCAATTTCTCCTTTGACCATTCTATGAAATAGCTCATCCGCCTGTGGGTATACCATCTGGAACATTGGTAACCGCGATAAGCCATCTGCATTCTGGTGAGAAGCCCCCACTTGGTGGACTATCTCATAATCATAAGCCTGAAGCTTGAGTGCCCATTGGGCCAGTCGTCCTTCAGGTTCCCGCAGATTGTGCAGCCAATGCAACAAAGAGTGGTCCGTCACCACTTTAAAGTGCGTTCTGTGAATTTACACCCAAAACTGCTTACAGGCGTAAATAACCGCAAGGTATTCACGCTCATTTAAGTGTAGTTCCTCTAAGCAGCTGAGAGTGTCCAGCTCACATATGACACCATATGTTCATCCCTAAGTTTATCTGCTTGGCTTAGTACAGCGCTGATCGCCAATAACAAAGCATTAGTTTATATAATAAACTCTCAATTGAAATTCAGATATTTCAAAATTGGAGAATCTATTAGGTACCGGCGTAGCTCATCAAAGGATTCCTACGCTTTTTCATTCCATACAAATCCTTTTTTCAGATTCTTCAACAGATGAAATAAGGGCTCAGCATTTTGAATAAAGTCCTGAATAAATCTTCTGTATTATCTGACTATTCCAAGGAACACTTAAATTTCTTAGACACTCTTTGGCACAGCCATTCATTCTATGGCTTCTATCTTCTGGGCTTGCAGCTTCAATCCGCTAGAGTTGATCATGAATCCCAGATATTCCAACTCTTTTTTATGAAGCGATACTTCACCAGCTTAATCTTCGGGTTATCCACTAACAGTCGCTTGAATACTTCTTCCAAGTGGTGTAGATGATTAGTAAATATCCTGCTGAACAGATTGATATCATCCAAATATACCAGGATGCATGACAATCTCAAGTCGCTCAGTATAGCGTCCATGGCCCTCTGGAACGTTGCAGGCGCATTGCATAGACCCTGGGGCATCCTCATCAGTTGGTATAGCCCCTGCGCGGTAATAATTGCGCGTTTTTCTTGGTCTTCTTTTGGCAATTTGATTTTCCAATATCTTAAGATCAGATCCATCACAAAGAAATACTTCGCTTCTCCTAATCAATCTAGAACATCGTCAATTCTTGGTAGGGGATACAAATCCTTCTTCATAATCTTATTCAGCTTTTGGTAGTCGATCACCACCTGATTAGAGCCATCCTTTTTCTTCATGATTATAATTGGACTCTCCCAGGGACATAACAACAAAACTAGAAGCCCATGCTTCACTAGTTTGCTGATTTCATCTTCCACTACTTCTTTGACCACTTTTGACTGTCAGATTTGATCTCATCCTAATTGGCAAATTTTCTTCAGTGTCAACCTTGTGTATCACATCTCTTGCGCATCCCAAATTGTGGTCGTCCTGAGTGAATACTTCCCAATACTTTTTGAACAATTTGAGCACCTCCTCTTGCTGGCCTTCTGTCATATCAGCGAGTTGCTCTCAATCAACCAATAGGTTGATACTTTCAGTTACCCCGGCTGGTAATCCCATCTCATCAAGAGTCCCAAAATCATGCAATCTCCTCACTTTGGCTGTTGTGATTAGATGAACAAATGCGATGATCTGATTCTTTCTGATCTTCATCAGTTTTTCACTTAAATTTGCCAGGAGAACTCGGATTTCTCCATGGCCTGGCATTATTATCCCAGGAGCCACCCAAGGTTCTACTCTGGATTTCTTCTAGGGGCTTCTGACCTCCCCATACAGCAGCTCAGGTATCTCCAATGTCAACCCCATGTCAACTATCATCTGCGATCCTAGCGGTATGGTCTTCTCATTCTTGATCCTTAGTTGAATTTCCCAGTTCTCTAGGATTTCCATTGGCATTTCTCATCGCTTACATCCAACTAATTGGTATCAAATTGGGACTATGCCGTCATTGTATATTAAATTGATGAAGTTGTTTCTCCTATTCATCAGAGCTTCTCCATCCTTCTGATATACCAATGACAACTTCTGACCCAATATGCTCAACATAGTATCCTTAAAGTTACATTTAACTCCATACTTGCATATAAATTCCATCCCAATCAGAATATCATAGTTTTGGTTGGCCAAAACTATTGCTGGCGCAGATACCATCAAGGACCTGAATCATAGTTTCAAAGCACTATACGCTCCACATGAGATGGTGGTATTTGGCCCAGCTTTCACATACTCCTTCTTGTGTTCCAAGTCAGGTGAGATCTTCATCATCTTTACCAGCTTGGTCGAGACAATGTTAATAGGAGCTCCACTGTTGACAAGCACCCTCACCTGCATTCGAGTCAATTGTATGTTTATATATGTACACTTAGAGTATTGTAGATATAGTATTTACTTTGTGTATAGCAGCGTTATTAGCCAAATTGAGGATGTTAATGATTTGCTCTGATAAATCAGGAAATGATTTCTTTATTGCACTGAGGGGGATAGACAGGTTTGCATTATCTAATCAGATGTCAGACAATTTATCAGGATTCTTAGCGGCTTGAATATTGTCCATCAGTTGTTGGGTGTATGGCTGGGCAACTTCCTTAATTATCTTGGGGTCGATTACCTTCGCCCTGGATCTGGTCACTGCATTTATGTCCAAATTGACCACTTGATACAGTTGTCCCTGTACGTCTTCATCCACAAACGGATCACTGATATCAATTACTTCATTCATGATGTTAGGAGGAACAGGCTCTCCACAGCTATAGACTGTTCCCCTTCTAAGCCATGGGTCCTTTTCCTAATTCCTTGGTAGCAGCAGACTCTTTCGCTTGGACCACGTTGAACTGATCCTTAAGCTTCTTGCAGTGCACAGCGAAATGTCCCTTCCCATCGCATTGGTAGCAGACCTTTTCTTTCTTATTTATCCTTCTAAATTCTTTGGGCTTATTCCCCAGAACGGTTCAGTTGTTCGTCTCATTAGCTCCTTTGCTCCCCTTTGTGGGATTCAAATTGCACACTGGATTGGATTTGAAACTTCTGTTTGGGGCTACAAAGGTTGCTCCCAAAATTTTCAAATTATCTACCATTTGAGAGGTAGCAATTTCCGTCGTGAACATGGAAGACATCTTGTGGTGCAAATTGCAATAGGGCTGAAGAGCCACTTGTAATGTGCTTCTGGCATCGAAGTCATCCAATACCTTTTCTCCAACCAGGATTTGTGACTCCTGTTAGAACCAATCTGTAAAGCTTTCTAAAGACTTGCCTTTATGGAACTGGATTCCTATAAACTCATGTTTGAACTTTAACATGCGCATCAGACTCCCAAAGCCCTTCATGATGGCTGCCTTGGCCTCCGCATATGACCAGCTGTCCCCTTCCAGGTGGTGCAACACTAAGTTCTGACAGTCAGTGTCTAGGCAAATTATGACCATCAATACCTTTTGACAATCACCATAGCCATACATGATCATATTGAACAGTCGGAAGAACGCTGGGGCGTTATCCCAATGGAATGTTAACAATTTCAGCATTGCCTTATAGACCTCTGAGTTATCTATAGTTGATTCTCTAGGTTTGGCCACTTGGCTCACTTGGGGAGTGACTTCGGGTGTCATCTCTGAAATGGCAGCAAAAGTGGGCAGCATGTTTCTTGGGGTATTTGACTTCCCAATTATCATACATGGACTTCTTTCTTTTGCATTACTTGCCACAAATGCCTCACAATTACATTTGTGAGCTTTTAGCTCCTTGACCTGCTTGATCAGTCGCTCAATATCAGCACTAAAATTTCTCAAATGAACGTGATTCGCTTCTCACTCCATTTTCAGATATAAGCCCTCTCAAATTAGGTCCCCTTCTTTCTTCTTTAATGAAGTTACTTTTCCAAGTAACTCGTTCCTGAAACTTGCAACATTATCAATCCCTTCCTCCATCTTGGCAGCTCGTTCTTACAATGCTGCAAATTCTCAATGATCTGCTGAGTTTAGGGTGTTCTGATTTATGGTGTCTAACTCCATCCATAGTTTTTGTAACTCATCTTTATACAACATCCTTCTAAGTTCTTCTACTCAACTACACCCCTGTAGTGAGCACCAATTTGTAAAAATTTATGGGTTCTGGTTATTATCAGTCAATAACCCCTATAAACTTATTATTGCACAGGTACAGTTCTTGTGAAATCCATCCGCGTTATATAATATTTATTAATATTGTTTGATAATAATATGACAACTATTATTCATAGTTGAATGGAATTCTTAGATCTTGGCGCAACTCTTGGATAGTTTTTCCACTCAAAATACTTGAGATGTTTTGAGATAGAAATTTGTTCACTCATACTGTCCAACCCAATCTTCTCTAAGATTCCCTGGTTACAGTTTCTCCAGTTTGACACACAATTAGCAGCAATCCCCAATTGTTTTTCTTCTTCTCTAGATCCCCGCTCAGATCTTTACTCTTTTCCTTAAAGAGTCTCCCAATTATTGCACACAGCAATAATATCCTTAAGAATAGAACAATTGAACGCTGATAAAGTTTAATACTTTAACTATATACCAGATGAAACTATAGAACTGTATATCTATAAAAATCTGTTCTAAACTCTGTTTCTCTATTATAAGTGATTCTAAAGTATTTATAATGGGGATTAGGTCATCAAACCATCAGATGACAACTCTTCAATTAAATGCCAGCCGTTGCCATTGAATCACCCATCCTTGTCTCAGCAGTGATGGTCTTTCCCATCCTGGCTAGGATTCTGTCATTGGACATCCTTAAGACCTAAATGAAAAAAGTCAGAAAACGTGTCCCTAAAAATTTCCTCTCAATCCAAGTGAACCAACCATATTTGGCTTACGACCTGCTTAGGTAATGGGACTTTTTATCAATTAAGGCATGTCACAAACCAAATGATCGATTTTGCTAACTTCAGGTGGCATCACTCGCCTCACAACTTACTACTTACATTCCCAATCAGTTGGTAGAGAAAACTGACTGATCCCAATCGGTACACCTAATAGTTAATCACTATCAGATGCCCCTATTTCGTCAACAACTTTGCCCAATGAGATCTTAAGCTTTCATCCGGATCAATCCCTGATGGATATGACCAGGTAAGTTTCCTAAAATCCCCCAAACATAGTTACAAAAAAATCAGGGTCAACCAACATCCAATTCTCCTCGCCTTAGGGAATTATTCCCTAGCGATTTCTGGTAATCTAGCAGGCTGGGAATATGAGAAAAAATCCCAACAGTTGTTAAACTTCAATCTAAGGCAATGAAAAATCTAGCCAAGATGATTACAAGATAAGGCAAGCAACTAATGCATCCCATTAATATTACATACTTTTGAGATTTTAATCTAGCCTAAACTTTTACAATTGTATAGCACCCTGAGGAGGAAAATTAGATATCATCTGAGATAGGCCATATGCTATACCCTACAAAAGTGGGGATGAATACTTAAACAAGTCTTTAGAAACCAGAGTAACTATCAACTGCATACATAGCTATTTCCTATATTGTTATTCCCCTGCCAATACTACTGAAGGGGGTGATGTCAGATATCCTGATATCAGAAATGATGGGTAGAATATTAATCAATTGACTCCCACAAAAGAATTGATGCCTAAAACCACTAATGGTGTTTAAGAAGTCAATATTATTAGTTATAAAGCTTGGTTGATAGTGGTAAGACTCAATCCAATACTAGAAAAATTTTATTGGACTAATTTTGTAAGTCTAGAGACCCAACCTCTTGGGCTAGATTGGGAAAAGGAACCTTTTAGGAAGAAGAAGGTACCTAGTGCCCCCGTGGAGCCTTTGGCTCAACTAGGGAACTTGGGTCATGTAGTTGATGAACGTTGGGTCACTGCATTGGCACCAAAAAACCCCACCACAGTACCCCTTTTAGCTGCTTCTTCTTTGGTTGAAAGGATAAAAGAGTTCTATTAAGAGGTAATACAGGCCAGAAGCCTTCAACAGCAGCTTTCCCTCCCACTAAGCCCCACTCTACCATCTTTTACGTCCTTGGGGAAGAAGAAAATGGGCCTAAAAACTTAGGAAAGGGCTCCTGAGTCAGAAAACCTGGTCTGGGACATTGAATCCGTAATTCCAGGTCTGGGAAATCCAATCTAAGTCAGAATTTACTTTTGGGAAATCTTAAAAAGTCTTCTTAAAAATTATTGAAACTGACCCTGGTGGAACCCAATTTAGCTGCTCCTTCAATCTGAGTTAAACCGCTAATGTTTGGATTGGTGAGGGTCCCTCCCTGGCAGATCCAACATTACATTGCCAGAGCTTTTGCAACCTTTGCATAAGTGGATGATGAATCCCTGAACCCAGGCTGAGTACTCATGAGTATGTCAGCTTTAGCTGCCCAGGAAAAACGTACCCATGGCCCCCTTTTTCCCCACTTCACATATATAAGGCAACTGCCTCCGTAAGGAGCAGTTGTCATCCATTTTCACCTTTAAGTTTTAATAAAACTACTCTCTCCAAAATCTACTCCATGAGATTCACCACTTTCTTCATGATACTTTTACTTAACCCAGTGAAGTACACAGCAATCTTCATCCTAGGGCCAATGGTCATCAAGTGGGCCCTCCAAGCCATCAATCTAGCGACCCACCACATGGTGATTGCAATCCAGGAATTCATTGCAAGCCTACGACGTCAATTCACCACTTTGGAAGAGTTTTCAGATCTGCCAAACTCTTTGCAACGCCCTGGTTACCATTTGGCAACCAGTGGACTAGCTTCAGGTCCGCCACCCACATCACAAAATAATTGAAGAATTCAACCTAATCTGCCTCACTGATCTGATAGTGGTTAGCACAATTCGGGCAGAGTGAGGCTGTCTCTGCTAATCACAATTCTCTGTTCAGAGGTGAGGACTCAACATCCACACAACTGCAAGGTGGGAACTAGGCACTGAACCATCTGGGATATTCCACCAAGGGCCAATCCAGCCCAAATCAATTTGAAATTGATTCTCCACGGTGGTGATGTACCCAACCTCTCTATCCAACATGAAACCTCTCAATGGATGCAAGACAAGGCCCAAGGCCTCCCAATGGTTAAAGTGATTCAATTTGATTCGATTTGCAAAGCTGATCATCATTTTATAATTTTTTGAAAATTTCTATGATTTTCAGAATTTTTACTATGATGAATCAGTCCAAAATGGTTAAGAAAATGGAGCCAAAGGTCAAAAACTGCAAACCCAGGAGGATTGGTCATCCTTTTTGCCTCTCCCACCCTTGGGGATGCCCCAGCAAGACCCACGGTTGCCCCCATTTCAGCCATTTGGTTTGTTATGGGGCCTTTGGTATGTTTATTAACTTCTATTTCCTCCACCAGAGTAATAGGGGATCCCTCCTACAACTGCTCAGAACTGCTATGCCCTTGGCATTCTGGGATTTCCACTGAGTTGCTGCACACCCAGATTGGAAGCCCAGTCTTACTTTAATCAGCAGATTCCATGACAAATTTGAGCCATATATCTAAAGATAAAAACTTGCCTAAATAATATGAAGGATTATCAAGAAGTCAGGTGGCCGTTATATTAGGTGGCACATGAGGCATTAAACTAAGATGAACATGAAAAAGGGTAGAAATCTAGAATCTGCCCAATGATTGACCTAAGTGATACAAGTCTCATCTAATATGGTACATTTTACCTGCCTTTTTTCCCCAACAAAGATATGCTACAAAGGCATATACAATCCTAATGTATTGCCTAACCAAGAGCCTCCCATTAAGATTTCCCCCTGTATCAATTGATTAATCATTTTCAATTTTGGGTTTATATTGTGTCTTGTAATGTATAAAACCCCTATTTTATACTACAATAAATTTATGTCATAACTATATATACCTCTTTTGGTATTTGACTTCAATAAGTCTTTTTTTTGATATTACTATAGGATGGAGACTTTAGATGATGGGACCTAGAATGACTTGTTACACTCAAAAATGAGTAATACTTGCAGTAAGTCTTATAAAGCTTCAAGTATTGGCTGTCAGGCTTCTAGGGCGCAGCAACATCAAGCCACAAAAGTGTAAGCCCAACATTGAGATTGTGATCTAATCTTATAAGCTTCAGATTCCTATGTATAGGGTTTTTGATGCATATATAAAAGTTATATAAATCTTGTAGAAATCATTAATTAATTTTTTACAGATTTATTAATATAATACCCAAGTTAAGCTATCCACAGACTTTTATATATAAGACATGTTTTTTTATTGTGGGGAAGGCTGACCATGGGACGGACACTTCCGAATATGACTCAAGAAAGACAAACTTAGTACCAGGGGAGGCACCCCAGAGAAGCGATGCTATCTCTTGTTGCCAGCGGGAACGCCACTTATGGGGAGGGGGAGGGAACGTGTGAAGGGGCCGTAGCCACTATTGAGCACGTGTGGAGGAAGGGGTCTGATTTGATGAACCAGACTGGGAACCAGGAGGAGACCAGCTGTTGGCAACGCGGTGGGAGATATACAAACATCCACGCTTGAATTGGTCCACCAAATGAGACTGGAATCTGTGGACAGCTTCTGGGAGGGTGGGGATGGAGCCAGAGATGGCATCCAAGACAATCGTGTGGATAGTCCACATGGCGATTGCAACCACCAGAGCACGGAGGGAGGGTGGAAGGGGGAGGCCATTGATGAGGCAAACATATCTCTTAACAGACTGAAGGGATGTGTTTGATCCTGGCCCAGCAGACGTTGAACTTCGCGCCATATCACTTTAGAGGTGGGGCACTTCTCCAGGCGGTGGAACAGCGTTCCATATTGGCCACACACGACACAGGATGAGTGTAAAGCGTTAGAGCGCTCAGCAGAATGATACACCCGCCTCAGGCAGCGCCACACAAAGGGAGCAGACTTGAGGCTGCAACAGAGGATGGTGTGCGTATATCCAGATAGTCTTTTGGGTCTCAGTAGGTAAAGGGATGTCCATCATGTCCAGGTAGTCCACCCTGGATAGGACTTGGGGTCGAATGGGGATCACGCCATCATGGATGGGTAGCCCCTGTACCTCTTGTGTGAACTGAGGAGAGGGGCGGCCTCTTCGGGTTGTATGTCCACTAATACGAATTCTCCACTCTGCGCTTCGCATGGAGAGTAGGATTCGTTTGTAGTGGGTTTTAGTCCCATGAGGACCTGTGGCCGATGTGTGTGATGCGAGGTATTTCATCAGGGAGTGGGGGTTTGATGGATTGTTGAGGCCCAAGGCTTGGGAGAAGTTGGAGTGGGCCGCGCGGAACCAGTGTTGGGATGGGAGTGTAGGAGCGGTGACAGCCGCGATCCAGGTGCCCAGGATCTTGGTAGCATGGGCTTTGAAGTCAAGCAGGCCCATGCCACCTTGATGATGAGGGCCAAACATGACCTCTAGCTGTACTGGTGGAGGGCGGCCTGACCAAAGCCATCCTTGAAGCAAAGCATACAGGGATTTAAAGAAGCTTGGGGAGAAGGGGATGGCGTGGGCTCTGAACCAGACTTTGGATAGGAGCATAGAGTTGGCAAGAACAACCCTGCCAGTGAGGGTAGTAGGGTGGGCTCTGAGAGAGGCGATTCGCTTCGTCACGTTGTCCAGTATATGGCACTCCATTACTGCTGACGCATATCCGCCTGCCTCCATTCATATGCCCAGAAGGCGCACTGGTCCTATGGTAGGACGTGGC
This sequence comes from Massospora cicadina, assembly GCA_022478985.1. Taxonomy (NCBI): domain Eukaryota; kingdom Fungi; phylum Entomophthoromycota; class Entomophthoromycetes; order Entomophthorales; family Entomophthoraceae; genus Massospora; species Massospora cicadina. The sequence goes on along the minus strand of JAKSZP010001443.1, from coordinate 18,422 downwards.
ACGAAGGGGAGCACCAGTGGAGCGGTGTGTGTTCAGTTAGTAAGGCGTGGACGTGGGCGAGCAGATGGGCCAGGTTGGGAACTAATTGCTGGGGCCCAGCAGTTCTGAAACTGACCAAGGAGGATGATTTCGGTTTTAGAGGCGTTCAGTGCCGCGTTGCTTACCTGGGAATATTCCTGGATGAGGGCTTCAAGCGCGCGTGCATCTTTGTTATTAGACACCCCCACCACGCAATCATCTGCAAATGCCATCATCTTGACTGGGGTTTGGCCTGGCACATGGACCCCAGTGAGTTGGGCATTCACATTTCGCAGTAGTGGGTCAAGGCTGAAGTTGTATAAGAGTGGGCTGAGGGGTCCCCTTGTCGCAAGCCCCTTTGAGGGCGGACTACTTCCGTTAGGAAGCCTGGGCCACGCACTGCCATTGTCGCAGATTCTGTGAGCAGCATTACCCAGTTTATGAAGTGGGGGGTAGGCGGAATTGATGAAGGCAGGCCCTTAGGTATTCCCAGTTTACTCTATCGTAGGCCTTTTGTTGGTCCAAGAATACCAGTGCCCCAGAGGCTGTGGACTGACATGCATTAGCCACGGAGTGCACGTTATCCCAAATTGACCTTCTGGGGATGGAACTGAATTGTTCTGGGGAGATGGTGGCAGATGCTATAGTCCCTAAACGGTTAGCCATGATTTTTGTTAAAATTTTGGTGTCTGTGTTTGTTAGAGAATTGGGGCGCCAGTTGGCTAAGTCAAGCCTATCCCCTTTCTTGAAGAGTGTGACAGTAAAGGCCTCATGTCCTCCTGTTAGGAGGCGCGTTTCCAACAGGCTTTGGTTAAGTGAGGGTAGCAGCAATGGGGATATATATCTGAAATATTTTTTGTAGAACTCATATGGAATGCCATCTGGGCCTGGGCATTTTCGGTTTGGCGCATCATGAATGGCTGTCCATAATTCGTTTGGAGTAATTAAATTCATTATTTCTGGGTATCAGAAAATGGTGCAGATATGAGCTCAGTCAAGAAATTCCGCCATTTCAGCTGGCTGAATTGGTTTGGCTCGGTATAACTTGGAGTAATATTTTTGCATTTCAATTGCCACTTCAGCTGGTGTGTCCGCAATGGAATTATCTGATATTTGCACCTGTGTGCAGGCCACACTCTAGCGTGGTGAAAAAAATTTTTTAAAGAAGTATGCGGTGCACTTGTCACCTTTAGTGATGCGTGTGGCCCTGTATTGGACACAAACCTGATGTTTGTGTTGCCTTTTGAGTGCATTGAGGTGGGCGGCTGCCTCCGCCCACTTCTGGCCCCATGCAGGGCTGTATCCTGTGGCTGGAATGTTGGACTCCAAGTGGGCCAAATTCTGCCAGAGCGCGCGAGATAACTGCTGATGTGGCTCGTGAGCATCTGGAGGAGAGATGGCGATAGTGGCGGATGGTGTCCTCTTTGAAAGTTGCCCATGTGGAAATGGGGTCCACACAAAATGGTGCAACAAATGATTTTGCCAAAGTTGCCTCTTCCACCCACATGGAAAATCCTGGCAACGCGAGCTCGGGGGAGCGGATTTTGCACCAATGTGGGGCCTTTGCAACTGTGACGGGTAAGTGGTAGGTTATTGAGACCAGTCGGTGGTCAAAGATTTCCATTTTTGTTGTTTTGAAGTGGGAGATGTGGGGTTGGAATTTTGCTGGCGTTAGAATAAGGTCGATGCAGGTCATGGACCTTAATTGGCCGTTGTGGATGTGGGGACATGTCATGTTTTTGATCAGTGGGGCATGTTGTGGCAGCGCATCCATTAACCCAAGGGTGGCTTTTAGAACGCGTAGTTCTACGTGACCCTGTGGGGCTGGGGTGAGGGAGGCCACTGGTCCATTGGTGAGGTTAGCCAACAGTTCATGTCACCAACTAGGAAAGAATCAGGGGGTAGCGGGAGGGATTTGACCAATGAGAAAAATTCCTGACGCTCATGTGCACCATTTGGGGCATAGATGTTGACGATTGTGTGCACAACGTTGGCCCACAAGAAGGTGGCGACGAGCACTCAGCCATTTAGGAATGTTTCTGAGGATGTGAATTTAAAAATTATTTTTCTGAATTAGCACCCCACAGTGCTTCGACCAAAAGGATAGGAATGGGAGGTGCATTGTTTTCCAAGCTTCCTCGGAACCTCGTGGACAGTGGGACTCCTGGATGGCCAGGATATCCACAGGTAAATTGTGTTGTAAAAAACTCAGTTTCCTAGCCCAGGACGGGGAGGCCTTGAGTCCGGCGATATTCAACATCCCTAGAGTGAAGGTTTCCCTCATCGCACTTTAGGTGCGAGGGGTGGGCCCCCTGGCCCACCAGCCTCTTCAAGGTCCCCACGGGCTTTCACAGCAGTGCAGGTGTTAGCAGCAATGCTATTGGGGTTTTTGTTAATTTTTGCAGAATGAGTTGTGTTGGATTTGGCCTTCGCTTTTTGTTTTCCTGACGTCGGACAAATTTTTTGCGGTGCGGATGAGTTTGGTGCACTGTCGAGCAGGTCAAAAAAAATTTTCAGTTGGGATAGGTCCTAAGTCAGTTTCAACTGGAGCTTGGGTGCAGCGATTGTATGAGATCAAATCTCCCATTGGATCCTCAGATTGAGTGGCCCGCTCAGCATGGGCTTCCCAATCTGATTGGTTGATGGATTCCCAAGTCACTTCCACCACGAAGGTCTCCATGTCCTCCTGGCGTTGTGAGTGTGGGATAGCGGTGGTGGCCTTGGCCGCGGCCCTATGGGCCTGCTTGGCCTTCTTCCGCTCATGTGGGGAGATGGGCTTTACCAATAGGTAGCAGCCTTGTGCTCCCCACGGAAAAGCCTCCTTGGTGCTTGCAGTTAGTTTGTAGTGCGCCTCTCCGCTGGCCATAGCCGCCGAGGGGTGCTCTTGGAATGTGACGCCCTCCTTGATGAGGCATGCATGCACCTTATGGCTGAACGCATCACAGTGGGTGCAAATGGGGGGCGCGCTGTCCACGGTTACCTGGAATGGGTGGGTGGTATGTCCTGCGATATCAATAAAAGTGGAGTGCAGGATCTGGGTTAGGTCCTTCGCGATCTCTTCAGTTGGGGTCAGAACTGCGATGACTTTGCTGGTGCACAGGTGTGGCATCAGCGTGAAGTGTTGCATTTTGAAAGATTTTATTTCGCCATATATGGCAAGACCATCTTTCAGGTGTTGCTCCAAAATGTCACGTTTTATTGTAGTAGGCAAAAAGTCAAACGTGAGGATAATTTGGTTTGATTTTGTCCATCTGGTGCATTTGGTTTTGACGACCTGTTGCCCTTCAGGGAGGTCGACCACTATGTGCACCACTGCAGCCTCATCTGCTGCTACTTTGCTTTTGAAACCTAGGTCCAGCCATCCACGTGACATGGAGTGAGGTGCAATGTACACCGCGGTCAGGAAAATTTGTGTACATCTTCACAAAACTTTTCCCATAAGGCCGTTTTTTGGATGTCCAGATACACATGGACTCCAAATTCCACCGACTAAGTGGCTGGGAGTGTGGTGTGTTGATGTACTGGTTGCATCGTGCTTGCCACGCGAGTATCTCTGGGGAAATTGTGACCGCCAGTTTTTTGAGATTTTTGTCTATTCCGCCGGATTCTCTGGGGCGTTTTCAAACGTTGGAGGCCGCGGGCCTTCCACCTGCTCCTCTTACCTTGCTTGCCCAACTGCTCCCTGACATGGGCGCAGGCTAATCTCCTCTGTGAGATTATCAAACTAGATTTAGTCTTGAATTGAATAGGTTGCAATAGTGTTTGCAACGAGAAAGAAAAGTTATATAAGACATGTTAGTATATACAATAACTTATTTTATAAACTTGAACTAAGTTAATTTTTTATAAATTATATTTGTTATCAGGACTTTTTTAGTAACTATGCTGATCTGTTCAAATTATCATTTTTTAATCATATAGTACTGGTATACTTTAGGACATCTAAAAAACTCTTATAAGCTTTTCTCTCTGCTTGGCGTAACTTTCCAAGCAAATTAATTTTGGTAAATTAAAATCAAACACTTAATTGCACACTGTATTCTTGCTCCAATGTTGTTGGATCCCCCGCTGACTGTCCCAGTGTGGGTCAGTGGCGAAACTCCCCCTCTATTTTCCTTCCAACAGGAAAACGCGCTTGGAATGGCTCGCCCAGTCATTCCAAACCCTTGGGATGATTCATTCCTCCCAAGGATCACGATGTCCATCTCGCCTGAACTCAAGTGGTTCCCTGCTACCCCGGTGCTCCCCTGGAGCAACATGCATTTCAGCCTTAGGGTCAAATATAGGAAATTCTTCCCCTATGACAACCAAGCCATTATCAAAATGGCTCAGGCAGTGATGACACCAGCCTGTATTATTAACTTCCGCCCCTATATGGGGTACTTTGATTTTGGCTTCCCCTGTGAATCCGATGCAGCCACTGCAGCAATGGTGCCATTAATTTTTAACAATATCACCTCCCAACAACTTGAACCTGGCTCCCAACGGACACCACCTTGGTGGTCCAGTTCGCTGGTTTGCCCACCCACCTCCCCCCAAAGTGCTCCACCAGGAGCTTATGGAAGGTTTGGCAGCCTACAGTGCCAACCCCATCTTACAATTTGTGGTCCCAAATGGGGACACACACGCCTCGCTGGGCCTCAGGCATATGCCACAATAAGCCCTGAATTTACAAATATTTCTTTGGCAATTCCCCCTTGTGCAACATTTCATCTGCCCCCAACCATCCGTTCTGGGCCCGCGTTGAGGGCGGATGGACAATTTGTACATCCTATCTTGAGTTAGACCACTCAAAATGTAAATGCCCATACTCAGAAACTTCCTCCAATGCTGAAAGTTTGCCTGACGCCCACTAATCTGCTGCCCACCCTGCGCCAACTTTGACATGGGGTACAATCCTACCTTCCCCTCCTCCAATGCCTGATGCTGCAGCTGCACCTACAGCCACCAATCAGCGCCCACCTTGCCCCAATTCAATAAATAATTCATCCAACAAAACATCAGATTGGATCCCAGTTTGATCCCACGCATCCACAAATGAATCAAACAAACCTCAACCATACGCTGATTCCCCAATCCAATTCAACCAAAACCCATGAGAGTATTTGGATGAAATTGACGAATCAGGTAACATCATTGAGGAACCGTCGCTGCAACTTGAGTGGCTCTGTAACGCAGATTGGGATGCATAATTCCCACCTCAGATATATGTCCCACAACCTAATGCCAAACTGTTCTACAGCGACCACCAGCTTGCAGTAGAAGCAGTTGCCACATCAGATTGCCGTCCACTTTGCAAAGCTGCCACCAAATCTGTGGCTGCACTCGCAGGAGGAATTCCACCTCCCGTTATCCCCAAAGTCTTACTGCACAAAGTAAGATCAACATGAAAGTTTTACACAAAAATGTCACTGAAGCCATCCAGAATGTGGTAACAGTAGCACGGAATCTGAAAGCAAAGGTAACCTGAACCAACATTGCCACGTTTGTTAAATTCCCAGATTCCCACCTCAAAGCTGAAGATGCTTTGGGCAAATACATCGTTGGTATAATGATGGCTGGCAACTATTCGGAAGTTCCAGTCATCAAGGATATCAAACCCCATGCCACCAATGCCCCCACACCCTTAATATCTGCCTTAACATGCACCCTACTCTGGAATGAGATGGATGTAGCTGAAGACGAGCCCCCTGATCCCCCCTCCCCATTCACCATGGAGGGATAGCAGTATTCGCTGCCCACCTGGTTGGATATTTTGTTAGGTATGATTCAATCAATCCGTCCATTTTGGGCGTTTCATTTGAATCGTTATTTTTGTTATGGTTTTTAGTTTTAGTTCAGTAATGTCCGTCCCCTGGTCAGCTTACCTTGGTTAAATAAATAAAAGACTCTTATAAGGAAATTATATTGAAGAGCTGTGAAAGAACCATATTTTTAACCTGACTATCTGCATCAATTGTATGCCTAATGTTCATCCAAAAGAAATTTTATTGTGTATAATCTTTTAAGAGGCAATGAAGAATTTATATATATGAACTTAGATTTTGAGAAACTTTATTAGTTTATAAGAAGATATAAAATTAGTTACTATCACCAGAATATCATTTGTAAAAGAAGCAATATAGGAAACTACACCTATGAAGCAATATACTAAAAGTGATCTAGTAATTTATATTGGTTGAAGAATAATGATTCAAGGTGGGCTACAAGGTAAGGTAGAGTATCACATGTAGCAAATTTTCAAATTTTCTTAAGATTCTGCTTTTAAAACAGCAATATTAGATATTAGTAATAGAGAAACTTTGATGCATGGCGGCTCCCCTTTTTGGGTTGGGCATCACTAGTGCTAAAAATAAAATAGAACCTTTGTTTATCAATTTTTGAAGGATAGTGAGCTATAAACCCAACAATGTTAATTCTTGTTGATATAGTATAAATAACCAAAATAATTTTTTGTAAATCTGGACGTATAAGATGGGTTTTTTAATTAGAATGATTATCTGAGAAATAGGACCTGAGGTTTGAAAAATTTGTTTTTTACTATACAATATAAAAAATTATCCATATGGCCTATAATACCTATACTGAACTGGGACAATGTACATAATCCCAGTTTAATTATACTGTAGAGAAAATTTGAATTACTCCTCCTTTTCTTTCCAATTACTATCACTTTTAGTAATACAATTTGATTCAAACAGCATAATTTGATAATCAACACCAGGCGAGATAAGTATGAAGAATAAGGTAAAGAGCTGGGCAAATGTGGTAAAGTGCAGCGGACCCAGACCTTCACCGCCCAAAGGTACCAAGCGCACAGGTACAAATGAAAATCTCAGCAAAAATAAAAAAAACCCGAGGTGGCGCCTCCCACAGGTTTTGTCACTTTTTTGGTAAAATACTGCAGCTACTTGGAAGTATCCCAATTGCAACCACTGTCATTGGTGGAATATGGGATATGAGTTTTCCTGGGCATAGAACCACTGACAATGTGGGAAAAGTTCAGCGAAGCCCAACAAAAAATTTTCCTGCATGTGGTGTACTTAACAACCCATACTATCTGCAGAGGTTTGGTAGATCTTGGGTTTAAACCTGCGGAAGAAGCAAACAAAGCAGCAAAGGTCAGAGTGGTACTCAACCTTCCCGATGGGTAGCAATTGTTCCCAACCAAATGCACCCATTGTACTGAATCTAAAGACTTTTTTATAATTTTTGACTATCTTCTGGCCAAACTGGCGCGCACAGTAGTTGAAAGACATCTCAAGAAGGCTTAAAAGCCTATGAAGAAATTAGACAATTTGAAATGCAATGATTTCAGCTGATGCCAACCCTTAGCATGGGGAAGGCAATAGCAATAATTTCACTGAACCAGGATGTAGTAGAGGATATTACAAAAATCCCCCACATCGCATCCTTCACAATTGATGAGAAAACTTCCCAGCTGTTCCACGCAACAATGGAAAGCGCACCCCCATTAGCAACCACTTCCAGGCCTTTGGGCACAAGATTCATGATTTCCCCATAAAAGAAGGCCTGGGAGAAATGAAATTCTGTGAGGAGGCAATGGGTGAAGATGACTCAGAGTATGCCAAAATTACGGATACTACACAAGCCTTCAACTTGGGAGAACACGGGCAATATAAAATAATTGACCCTATTTCCCCAAAAGAACGAAAAATGACCAAACAAGCTTGCAAGATGGCCACAGCCAAGGCAAAGGCCTCAGCGGAATCCACCATATTGCAGGAGCAGATCCAGGAAGACATGGAGGAATTTGAGTCCATGAACCAATCAGATCCCATAGAAACCCATACATCCAATCCAACCAGTTTGAGTTTGATGGAACCCATTTTGAAATGAATGCAGCAAAATTGGGGTTCAGTGCACCTCCAGAGATTGTGGAATTTAACCCAATCGGAAAGGAAAATCAACAATGGAATGTGCAAGAAAATAATGTGGCCAATAAAAACCCACAAGTGCATCACAATAACATATTGAAATCAAGCAAAGCCAAGAGAGGAGAAAAAACTGCAGCAATGAAAGGGGAAGAATACACCCCAACTCCTACTCATGGTTATGTTCTCTGCAGCAGAGGTGCAGTGGAGAGCAATGTGAGCGAGGGAGTAGGGCCAGGGGGCCCTGCCAACCGCTCCTGAGATGCATCGGGCATCTCAGTAGAGATAAGGATGCTGAACATAGTGGGACTCAAGGCCTTAACGTCCCAGGCCAAAAAGTTGAGTCTTCTACTAAACCCACCTGTGGATATCCTGGCGGTGCAGGAAACCCACTGTCCACATGGAGAGGAGGAGGCATGGGAAAAAATGCTCCTCCCAACAATATTGTTTTGGTCACTCCACTGTGGGGTGATAGTATGTGTGAACCAAAACTTTAAATTTATTAATAAAAATTTGTTCCTGGAAGGCTGCATACTCACTGTAACCTTCTCATGGCACACCAAAATGCACACAATAGCCAGTATGTACGCCCCAAACAGTGCACATGACTGAAGAGAATTTCTCACAGCCCTAACCCAACTAAATCTACTAGCAAATACTTTCATAATGGGAGACATGATCTGCTGGATTAACCCAGAGATGGACTGATGGCCATACACAATGTAGATACCACAAGGGCAAGTGGAACTCTGAGTACTAAAGGCCACCCTGGGACTATATGATCCACTGCCAAAAAGGCAACCCCTGCTACAAAACATGACACGCCCACATGTACACAATGGTATATTTGTCTCTATGTCAAGGATAGACTTAATACTCACACCAATAATTTTCCATCAACAAATTCAAAAGTTTAAAACTACAAAAATCGAATTTTCTGACCATCAACTTGTTTCAGTGTCTTACAAACTGGTGGAACCAAGTACCCAAGCACTCAGATGGTGCAGAATATGCCCAGAAAGTTTAGACGACTCATAATTTCAATCCTGGATGGAGGAAATATCCTCAACCTGGGATTTTCAAACACCCTTTTGCTCGGACCCACTAACCACCTGGGAAAACTTCAAAAAATTAACAACCCAACAAATTAAACATACATCGTCTAGAAGATACAGGGCAGTTTCAGCCATTATCAAACACACATTGGCTGAAATTGACCATCTAGAAAACAACATACCAAGAATGGGATACAGCCATGGATGGGGTTGCAAATGAGCGGAGGTTTCTTCTCGGCTAAACACCCTGATCCATGAACACCAACACTGAGTTGGAGTCCAATATAAAGGCAAAAACATAAATGATGGAGAAACTTGCTCAAGCTCTTTTTCCGAATTCCATGCCAGAAAAAATATTATAGTTTGTACACAGGTCTGTCAACTGGACAAATCCATAGCAGAAACACCCAAAGAAGTTGTGACCAAAGTGCACAGGTTTTATATGAAATTGTATAAATCTGAGCCAGTCAAACCAGAAAAAATCGAAAATTCCTTAGAAGCGCACATATTGACACCACGGTCCAAAACAACAATTTAATCAGCCTAGTAACGTGTGAGGAAATATGGGAAGTAGTACGCGGTTCACCAAGAGGGAAATGCCCTGGACCTGTTGGGATCCCCTATGAATTTTATATAAAATATTTTGTTAACATCTCTAACATTCTTCTATCTTCAATGAACAAGTGTATTATGGAAACATGCCTCCTACCTGGAGGCAAAGAAGCCTACATAGTCACTTTATTCAAGAAAGGAGACAGTTTAGACCTATCCAACTGGCGCCCAATTTCCCTAACCAACACAGATACAAAAATTTTCACAAAAATTATGGCTAAACGACTAGGAGAAATTGCAACTGATGCGATATCCCCATCACAATATGGATTTGTCCCAAGAAGATCCATATGGGATAATATCCACACTGTTGCAAATGTCTGCCAGTCCAAATCCTCTGGAGCACTTGCCTTTTTAGACCAACAAAAGGCATATGACAGGATGAACTGGACCTATCTTAGGGCCTGCCTTCAGAAATTCAAGCTTCCAAATAGATTTATAAACTGGGTAATGTTGTTTACAGAGTCTGCAACCATGGCTGTGTGGGGAGCAGGCTTCTTAACCAACCCAGTTATCCCACAGAGAGGACAAAACAAGAAGACTCCTTAAGCCCTCTACTCTACAATTTTAGCCTAGACCCCTAATCTGAAATACAAACACACTGATCAAAGGAATCAACGTCAAGGGCCAAATACCAGTCAAAATGATGGCCTTTGCTGATGATTGTGTGGTGTGCATATCCAACAATCAGGACGCTTGCAGAATTGAGAAGATAATACAAGACTATTCAGCCATAAGTAATGCATCACAACACTGAGAAAACGGAAATTGTACTCCTGGGGAAATATCAGAGCAAGTGGATGCCATTTACACAGGGCCAACAAGATAGTACAACATCAAGACTCATGACCAGACATATGAGGTGAAAATTAGAAACGACTTCACTGAAACTTCCATTCATCACCAAGCCAACAGCTGGCCCTGTTCATCACTTGGGAGTATGGTTGGAAGCAGGAGGTTACACTAACTCCATGATGGAAAATCAATTATTAGACAAAATAACAAAATGCATTGCCTCCTTACATGGACACCAAACAGGTCTAACAGGAAGGGTCACGGTAGCCAACTCTATGATTCTATCAATAATATGGTTCACGGCCTATGCAATCGCTTTCTCACCATCCTTCTTCAACACAATCCACGCCCTATTACAAGGATGGCTATGGTCCAACTACAGCCCCCTGTACACCTCGAAACCCTAATTGGCTCTAGAAGGAATGGAGGTATGGGGCTTGATAATTATGTAGAGCAAGCAATTCATATACTGGGATCCTGGATAGCTCAGCTGACTAGCCCAGATCTTCCAGATACACACTGGGTCAGAACAGTAAGATATAAATTCACACGTGCACTACAATTAAAAAACCCAGATCACTTGAACACATTAATCAAATATCTGGTATCCAATCCCACAGCTGCAGGTCCACACGGCACTCCTACACATTTCAAAAAATTACTCCTAGCTGTAACAGATGGGTTCACGCCAATATGCAACAAACGAATTGGGCAGTAAGAGCCAAGTTACTGACCATACTAGGTACAGGCCCGCAGAGGACCATCCCCAAACCTGACTGCTATGATTCATCATTGCCACATATTCTTGGACCACTGTTCCCATTATACTGCACATTAGTAGCAGGGTTTGGGACCAGGGTAGGGCCGAGAACAACGCCAACACAACACTGAGCTCACTGGCGGAGCTCATTACTCGGATCTAATATAACTTCTTTTTTTACTAAAACAAATTTAATAAAATTCTGAGCTTAGCAAAGTCCTTTATTTTTAATTTCCTCGTAGAAGACACAACTGCCTTTCATGGCTGCCGCATCTTCCCTTAAATAATATGTTGCAACTATCAAACAGGCTCTTCATTTTGTTAAGTTCCTCTGAACCCCAACCACCACATCATTAGTGAAGAATCGCCATCCCACTGGATCACCATCCACACTTCACATAAGCCCATCATCATTTTGCAGAGGTGATTCAGATTTGGGATGGCAATTTTGCCCAGATCCAAATCTATCAAATTTGGTGCCCATTGAACCAGGGCCACATTTGGATCAACTTCTACCTGTTCTGAACCAATGAACAGATCAGGTGCCCCCCAATCTGTTACATCACCCCCTGTGAAGACCAGAACTCCTGGACCTTCTCTGGGCACCGCGCACAGTCATCCATCATCTGCCATGTTGACTCCTCCACCAGATAGCCCTTCCACTTTACCAACAACCGCTGTCAGCCTCTCATCCACTTGGCATCCAGTATCCATTCTACCTCATATTCTTGGATCTCCCCTTCTTTAGGATTCAATGGACTGGGATGCTCAGGCCCCTCACCCCCGAAAGCCTGCAGCTGGGAGGCGTGAGTTACTGGGTGGGCTCTGGAGCCCACCAGCAAACTCAACTCAAACACAACCTGGTTAATCGCTCTGACAATCTGGTATGGGCCCAGAAACTTTGGACCCAGATTACGAATTCTTTACAGGGACAGCATAGTTCTTGGCTGATACCAAAACCCAGTCCCCAGGTTTAAATGATGGATCTGGCACCTTTTGCTGGTTGGCCTGCCATTTCTGCCGAGCTACCGCCTGCTCTAAGTTCCCCCATAGCATCTTCCTAATTTATAACATGGTACAAATCATACTATCCGCCTCCTGACATACGCCCTTTGTAGATCCCCCATTTGACTTTGGGTTGAGTCCATGGTTCACAAAAAATGGCGACATTCCCAATAAGGATTGCAAATGGTTATTGTATGCAAACTGAGCCATCCTGACCCATGATACTCAGTCATTCTGATGATCAGACACATAACACCGCAGATACTGCTCATGTATCTGGTTCACCCTCTCTGTTTGACCATCAGATTGCAGATGGTACGCCGAGGACTGACCCAGTCTGATATCCAAACTTACCAATAGACTCGACTAGAATTTTGAAATGAATTGTGAGCCGCAATCCAAAATAATTTCCTCAGGTAGGCCATGTCAAGAAAACACCTCATCAATGAAAACTTTTGCTGCATCCTTCGCCAAAAAAACTCCCAGTGCATGGGAAGAATTCAGCGTATTTGGTAAGTCTGTCTACAACCACCATAATCGCGTCCTTCCCCTGCACCCTTGGAAGTCCTACTATGAAATCGATGCTGATTGAACTCCAAGGGGTCTGTGGTATTGGCAATGGATTCAACTTTCCCGAGGGCGGTTTCCTTGATGGCTTTGATTTTGCACATACCAGACACTCCTGCACGTACTTCTGGACATCCTTATGAAGGCCTGGCCATGAATACTCCCGCTGCACCAACTCCATTGTCTTCCCCACCCCTGGATGACCCGCCAATGGATGGTCATGAAAAGCCCAGATTACCTTCCACCATAATGATGAGTTGGGCACCCATACCCGCAACTTTTGGTAAAGCACCCCAACCTTCTTTATGAAATCTGTGTGGTCTCGGTGCAGCTGACCTTCTGTCATTTTGGCCTTCAACCTGTGTGAACTCCGCGCTCCTCTGCTTCCAGCGAACCTCCTCCCCCAACTCACACCCTCCATCTTCAACCATCACAAACTGATCCAAACGGAGCATTGTTGCAGTGTTGAACTCCTCCAATTCCCCCTTCTCATACACAAGCTCCATCTTGGCTTAACCAATCCACCAGGACATTCGAAGTGCCAGGCTGGTACTCCACCCAGATGTCATAGCGGACCAGCTCCACATGCCACCTGGCTTGTCGCTGGTTCATCTTCCTGGGTTGGTGATAGCACTCTAAGGCCTTGTGGTCCATTTGGATAGCAAAAGGATGTCAGGCATAGAGGAGGTGATGTTGCCATTCATGCAAGGCCGCCATCACTGCCAACAGTTCTTTATCCTATATCAGGTAGTTCATTTCCGCGAGGAGCAGCTTACAGCTGTAGTAGCACACAGGATGCTCCAACCCATCCTCCCCTCCTGAAGCAATACCGCCCCCACAGCATAATTCAAGGCATCTGTCTTGACCATGAAAGGTTTCCTCAGATCTGGATGGCCAGCACTGGCGCGGTAAGTAACTTACCCTTCAATAATTCAAACGCCCACTCTTCCTCCTTTCCCCATATGAATGGAACATCCTGAGTCAACCGCGTAAGTGGTAAGGCCATTTGAAAGAGATTCTTCACAAACTGACGAAGGAAGTTCAAGGTACCCAAGAAACTTCGCACCCCTTCTGATCCGTGGGAGCCTTCCAGGCCCAAACTGCTTGGAGCTTATCCGGAAACACCCCTAATCCATTCCAGAATACCACGTTGCTGAGAAATGTCACTAAACTCTGGTTGAACTCACGCTTTTAGGGCTTCAACTTCAAACTCATTTGGCCTATCGCTGTAAGTCTTGGGGACCAGCCCCTACAATTGGATAGGGAGCAAAATTCTTTTTGGACCAAAAGGGGGCCAAAGGCCCAAGTGAACCCCCTGTCGCAGTTGAGTGACCTGGCGCATGTGGTTGATGAGCGCTGGGTAACTGCCCTTCTACCTAGAGATATCCAAATCTCTCCCCTCCCACCCTCCCCAACCCTGATAAAATTAATAGAGGGGACCTGCCAGGAAATCATGCAGGCCAGGGGCCTTGGGCGGGCCCCTGGGACCCCCCACTTACTAGGGAAAATTTACCAAATTTTTGAAGAAACTGCCAGCGTAAGTATTGGAGCCTGGCCTGCAGATTCTGGGCTAACAGAGCCGGTCTGGACTGGTTGGGTCTGAGAATCAGATTGGAACTCAATTTGGGTTTTGAACCAGGCCACCAGTGACTTGGACCAGTTGCCCCACCCCTCAGAATGGATCTGAGAAGCTTGGATCTCATAGACAACCAAATCAAGAGTTCAGACTGTGTTGTGGACAACTGAGCACCAAGGCCACAGCCCCCTGGGACAAATCCAGGAAATCTGAACCGCTTGAGCTGCCCAACTTGATTGGTCAAGGCCCAGATTGGTACCATCAACCTGGTCTGGCCCCAAAAATTTGGGAAAATCAGCAAAAGTTTTTTTGATTTTTTCCAAGATTTTGGAATCCATTCATCTACTCCCCCACCCGCCAGCCAACCAAACCCCATCGCCAATCCCCAACCACCCAATACTTAAGGCAACTGCTCTGTCAATGGGCAGTTGTCAGTTCATTCTCTATTCTCCTCTCACTTTGCGCCAAAATAAAGTTGATTACCCTTGAACGCCTTGTTGTGGACTCTGCCTGTTTGTTTTTCCTATTCAAAAATCTGCCAATCAATCTGAAAAAGCATGCCGCCACCCAAATAATTATTCTGATGATTGCCAAATGGGTCATCCAGTCACTCGACCCTGCCACGCAGTGGTGGATCATATCCATGGTGAACTGCCTCACTCTTGATGATGGAGTCAACTCTCCATCCATTTTCGCATATCTGTTAAATGTGAACCCATCCATTTGCTTTGCCAACGGGCTTTCTGAGAGCGCTCCCCTATCAGAGCAGCCTCAGGGTGCCCGCACCATCATGCTCGCAAGCTTGACCCCCACACCTGGCTCATCCGCCATTGATCCCACCCACCTAAGGGCCCCAGAGTACCCAGACCAAGGGGAACTCAGCCCCAACGCTCGTTTTGGGCCCATTTTCCCCTCTGACATCACCCCTGTTCGCGCAGTGGGTCTTGTGCCACCCCTCTCTGGTGCACAGACCCACCTACCCATAACTGAAGGCCAGCAACCGTGCACCCTGGAGGAGTCATCATCCTCCCCACCTCTCCCGCCCTTGGGGTTGCCCCCGCAAGACTCGCGGTTGCCCCCATTGCAACCATCTGGTTTGCCTTGGGGGCCTTCAGTACATGTATAAACCTTTACTTTTCTCACATCCCTACTAGATCCTCCCTTCTTCTAGTTGCATGGACCGCTGTGCCCTTGGCATTCTGGGCTCTCCACTGGGTGCTCACACACCCTGACTGGGAGCCCAGTCTAATTCTTATCAGCTGTTTCCATGACAATTGCCCCCAAAACTTCCCAAACATCACGAATGTGTTCCTCCTGGGACCGCGAGAACATTAGGATGTCATCCATATAGGTGGCACAGCAACATTTGATCATCCCCCCAAGGACATGATCTATCATCCATTGGAACACTGCTGGAGCATTCCTCAGCCCAAATGACATCACACGGTATTGGTACACCCCTAGGTGGCACTTGAATGCCGTGTATTGCTGATGCTCTGGCCTCACCAGAATTTGATTAAACGCATCTGCCAGGTCGAACTTTGTAAACACCATGCATCCATTAACCATCAGAAGAATATCCTCCAAAAGTGGCATTGGATATGGATCTGGCTTTGTGACCGCGTTTAGATGATGAAAATCCACACATGGGCATAAGTCGCCACTTGCCTTTGGTACTAACAACACAGGAGATACCACCGAAGACCTGGAGGGCTCAATCAAACCCTTGTCTAGCATGGACTCCACATGGCTCTCCAGAGCTTCCCTGGCCCATTCATTTAGAGGATAGACCAGACATCCCCTGGGGAGGTCCAAACCCTCCTTGAACTGAAATAAAAATGCAAATGAACCTGTAGGGGAGAAAGGTGAACTTCCAATGGGCCCAAACACGTCCACAAAGTCACTTTATTTAGGTGGAAGCTCTACCTCCTGCATTCCTCCTAAGCTCCTGCATCCACTTGGGGTGTCGCCCCCAACCTCCATCTTCCACATCATGAGAGGCCCAATATGGGGTGATAAGGTAATTGTTTTCCGCAACACATCAATCTGTAGTTGGAAATGATGTCACCATTGCATCCCCAGCACCACGGGGTGGGCCAGATTCCAAATCACACAGAAACCCTCTTTCAACCAAAAAGGATTCCACCAAATGACAATTAAGGGCTCCAGAACCCATGAGGGGGCTCTTCTCAATACATTGGTGAACACCACCTCCAGACCCCTTCTCATTTCTAACCGCAAATTTTCTGCTAAGGCAAACTCCATATAATTCTCCTCAGCCCCTGTATCCACCAGGGCCAGCACCTTCTCAGTCTGGCCATGTGAGTATAGCTCGACCGGAATAAATAACCTGGGATAAAGTGAAGAAGGTTTAATGTTAGAAGCATTTTCAGATTGCAAGTTTGTGGGTAAAGTAGGCTGGGGGCTATAGTGTTGTCTGGGTCCTGGATCTGCTCTTCCTGACTCTTCACTGCCACACTGATGGGGGCCTCATGGATATTTCTAAAATTCCATGGAGAATCCCACCAGCCTCCTCATCCTCTATCAGCAATGATGGGAGATTGGACTCTTCCCAGGGATGACAAATCCTCTCTCCAGTTTCAGGCCAACGCCAACTGCTTTTCCACTTGTATCGCCAAGGCAATCTCCTCCGCCAACAAACCCTGAACTTTAGCAGCCGCCATGGCAGCCAACGTGTCCGCCTGCAGCCCCTGTCTGAACATTTGCAATGATTGCAAGTCCAAAACCCTCGCTGCTTTTGCCAATGGCCAGAAAATCCGCCCATATTCCTCCACCAAACCTCGACCCTGCTCCACGTTCAACAAAGCTGACCACGCCTTGTCTTGCACCTCATCTGGACAATCTGCCCGGTCAATCCAGTCCACACACTCATCCATGGATCCTGGCAGGCGTCCTTGCTCCTCAACCAACTCTTGCACCCACCCAAAAAGTTCTGGAGGTAGTGCATCCACAATTTGCACAATCTGCAATGAGAGAAGGGTCTCCCCACCTGTTGCCTGAGCCAACAGCACTTGAAAACAAATCTGTGACACCACTTGGTGAATTTTTTCCAAGGCCTCAATTGGCAAAGCTGCTCGACCTTTTGGGGTTACAGGACCCCTGGGGAATTCCTCCCTTCTTGTGGGCCTTGAGCCACACACTTGGATCACTTCTCTTATTATGAACATAAGTGAGAAGCTCACCATCACCGCTGTTAACACATGGTGGTACCATTCCTCCCCGACTGGGACCACCTCCTCCTCCTGAGGGCCCCACAAAACCAACAAGAAAGCATTAGAGTTGTGTCTAATGTAACGGATGGGTTCACGCCAATATGCAATGAACAAATTAGGCAGTAAGAGCCAAGTTACTGACCATACTAGGTACAAACCCACAGAAGCCCATCCCTGAACCCAACCGCCATGACTCATTGTTGCCACATATTCTCAGACCACTGTTCCCATTATACTGCACATTAGTAGCAGGGTTTGGGACCAGGATAGGGCCAAGAACAACGCCAACACAACACTGAGCTCACTGGCGGAGCTCATTACTCGGATCTAATATAACTTCTTTTTTTACTAAAATAAATTTAATAAAATTCCAAGCTTAGCAAAGTCCTTTATTTTTAATTTCCTTGTAGAAGACACAACTGCCCTTCAGGGCTTCCACATCTTCCCTTAAATAATATGTTGCAACTATCAAACAGGCTCTTCATTTTGTTAAGCTCCTCCAAACCCCAACCACCACATTGTTAGTGAAGAATTGCCATCCCACTGGATCACCATCCACACACCGCATAAGCCCATCATCATTTTGTGGAGGTGATTCAGATTCAGGATGGCAATTTCGCCCAGATCCAAATCTATCAAATTTGGTGCCCATTGAACCAGGGCCACATTTGGATCAACTTCTACCTGTTCTGAACCAATGAACAGATCAGGTGCCCCTGATCTGTTACACTAGCCATGAGAAAAGCAACATGGCAGATTCACATAAATGACTAAACCAGTCACCAAGGGTGCCCAAGGCTAACTCACAGACAGGAGATCAATGATCAAATAGTCAGACAATATAATAAGCAAAAGATCAAATACCATAGCCAGGATAGATTACCTGGACCATATGGATATACCCTA